>JAPKLY010000156.1:878382-916166 GCA_026898435.1 Prunella vulgaris | reverse complement strand
CCTGACTCATAGTAAAATTGATTAAACATATTCTTGAATTTCTTGGTTCTTGTCATTTGTAAAATGACTCCAACTGTTACATATAAAGAAATTTATAACTTATATTTAAGGAAAGAGATTTTTATATAATTTAAATTTAGGTTAAATACGAGTACAACAATTATTTAAAATCATAATTGATTAATTATGGGGTAGTTGCAAAATGCTACATTTTAAAGCATTATTTTCAAATTGGTACTATATGCAGAAAAAAAAAAAATTTAATTCAACGCATGTTTACTCTATTATGCAAAAAATTTGTACTAATTTTAAATTGTGCTTTAAAAATGTACCAATTTGAAATCATTCCATTAATTATATATCAAAAGGTAATTAAAGGATTAAGCATACATCCTCCGTCTCACTAAATATTTTTCACTTTCATTTTTTCAATGTCTCACAATAAGTTTCTCATTCTATAATAAATAAAAGGACCAGTCACAGATTGATACAAAAATAATACACTATTTTCAAATGGGTACAATATGTAAAAAAAAAAACTCTATTATTCAACATATGTTTATTTTATTACATAAAATTTTTGTACCTATTTGAAAATAGTGCAATACTTTTGTACCAATCTGTGATTATTTCAGAACTAACACTACATATATTAACAAAGAAATACTTTATTAAAAAATTACCATTTATTATTTTTTTCAACTCCTCATTACTTTAAACAAAAATCAATATATGATCCATAATATATTAATAAATAAATACGATTTTTAAACAAAGTTATAAAAAAAATAGAAAACATATTGAGAGATGAATAGAGTATACAACACCAGCATTAATGTATCAGATCTCATCAGTACTCCGCATATCATATGGCATGTATACTCATCGCATTGCAACTAAGAATCATATAGAGAAGAATTTCAGATAAGCTCAACTGTAGCAGAAGTTTCTGAACTGAACTAACCATGAAGAATTAATGTCGCCACACACAAAATGTATCATAATTGTTATTGTTTATTCCAATAACCGTATGCCAAGAGCTTCTATTCAAACGTTGGCAAAATGATTTAGCAATATTTGGACTACAAGCTTGTGACGCTTTCCATTATGATTGATTGATATCTTTCCTTCTTCAACTTGATTTTACCCGATCAAGTTGTAGTAGTGTAGATATCAGTATCACATTAATAGTCAGAATGCCAAGAAAAAAATGGGACATTATAAGCGTCGTTGGAAAAATAAAGTTAAAATTTAACTGCGATTATGTCCCCTTTATATAGCATTTGCGTTTTCCTTTTTAATAAAGATAGGCCAAGATTTTGCGGGATAGTTGAAAAGGTCGATTAACCTTTTTGAAAGAAAGTTACAAGCGTGCTAGCATGTTATATATATAATTAATGAAAAAAATTTGTATGAGACCATCTCATATTACGTGATCAATCAAATTAAAAAAGTGATAGGGTAATAAGACGTAACAATATTTTAAAAGAAAAGTGATAAGTCACTTTTACAAAAAAATTATCACCTTTTGAAATTATTAATTCTTTAATTAATTAATAATTGACACATTTTAAGTAAAAATTAGGTGGATCAAATAGTATTGGTCCTATAATATTAGGCAGTTCACACAAGTCCTATAACTTGTCTTCATTTTGAAAAAGGTCCATGTGGTTCACATATTTTTAAATTGGTCATGTATGTTTGAAAATAATTTGAATTTGCTCCTTTTACAAACTTACAAGACCAATATCAAAATGAAAAATTCATGTGGACCAAATTCAAATTCATGACAAGTTGTAGGACTACAAAACTTTAATTTCTAAATAATTCCACCGTGCAATATCCCTTAAACAAGACTCTAGTAACCCCCACAGTTTACACTGGAGAACATATAAAAAAATAGGTTAATAACTTTGTTTGAGTCAATATTTAGTGCTTTATCTTTTTAATTTCACAATATGGTCCTTTAGATCATGAATAGTTCTTTTTTTTAAAGGAGTATTCTTAATAGCTAAAGGACCATAATTGAGAAATTAAAAAGATAAATTACTAAATCTGAACTCTAAAGTTATAGGAACATTTATGATATTTTCTCTATTAATTATATCTATAATATATATATCCTTCTTTTGTATTTTAATTTCATATATCTAATTATATTATTATATACTCTTTTAATATTGTAAATTATTTTTCTTTTTTTACTTTATAAATATTATTTGAATCCTATGTTATGTATGACATTAGAATTTATAAATCTTTTCCAATATATCTCAATAGGAAAAATTTACAAAATTAGAATTAAAAAAAAATAGATTATAATATAATATAATTAGAAATTTGTAATATATTTAATATATAAAGTGAAATTAGAGGAAAACATTTTACATTTACAATTTTGAAAAGATATGATTTAATTAAATTGAAAAAATGAAATAGATCATTTCAATGAAAAAAATAATATAAAGTAATATGATAAATCTAAGCATAGTGTATAATATAGAGAAATATATTTACAATTACAAATTTTATCATCTTATAAATTTAAAAAAATAAAGAGAGTAATTTTACATCATCAGATACAATTACAATTAAAAAAAGTAATATAAAGAGATTAATTTTACATCATCCTATAAATTTAAATTTTTACTGTGTGATATAATACTTTCATGATACCAAATACAAAAAAATTTGACCAAATCCGAATTAAAGCAGCTACTCTTCTACACTAATACAAAAGTGAAGATTTAATATATAGGAATTAATTTAAAGAAATTAGTTACACACTCTGCTATACTTTCATGCTTTTAAATAAGATGAAATTATTCTCTCAGATAAAATAGAATATTTTAATTATATCATTAAAAAAGCGTTCATACAATTCTATGGAAAAATAAATTTTAGGGGGAAACACATCCTAGTCTAAAACTACAACTCAAAGTAAAAGTGAGTCACAAAAACTTTTATACATTACACGTAAGTCTAAAACACAAAAAATAATGATATTATTAGAGAACACTAATAAAGCAAGAAAAAGCAACTGAAACACTACACGTCTATAATTGGGCTACTCTATTCTAGTGAGAAATAGAAAATCGTGCATTGTGGAAAAGTGGAAGCCATTATATATAATCTATATAGGGTTGTAAGTTTCAAAATAATGGCGTTTCGGTTGCGAATGGAGACGAAGGGGGCGGCAGTGCGGTGAACGACTCTAACCGGTAAGTTATACTTTCCTTGTAAATTAGTGGCCGAATAATTTATGATTTTTTAATTCACGGCAGACAAATACAGTAAGTCGACTGGTGGAGGTACATGGATGAAAAATTGATTGCGGGTATGGGCGATTAGGGCTAGGATTTTTTGAAATGGTGGTGCTTCAAATGGGGGCCTATTGAGTCGGGTGGTTTCTGATTTCAGTACTTCAATTTACACTCTGGCGACTGTGATTGACTTGGTGGGGTTTTGAGCCTCCATTAATTCCAGTTGTAGAGCTTCGAGGCTCATGGTGGTGTGGTCGTTGAGGGGACTTTGATGGCGATGCTTTGTACAAAGTAGAATTTTCCGGCGAGGGGAGGTAAGTTTTTCCACAGTCACCATTTTTTTTCTCTCTCTCTCTCTTATTTTTTTTGGTTAATTTTCAGAGGTTTGAGTTTCCCTCTCTCTCTCTCACTAAACCAGATTCTTTAATCAATTCTCACCCACTTACACCCAGCACCGTGTGAAAGATTTCTTCGATATCTTGTGTGGTCCTTCCTCCGCTGCTTTTTACCGATACTCCGATATATACGCGGCTTATCTATTTAAGTAGCGGTGAAGAGGTCCTCAGTGTGTGAATTTGAGGCACAACGGTGTTTCAGCTCGAGATGGAAGTTAACAACGGCGGCATCACGGAGGTGCCGGAGTCCATCCCATCTGTCATTCCTGGGTTGTTCTCTGAGATTAGTCCAATGGCCTGGTAATTTTCATCTCTTTTTCTCCTATTCTGCTATGCAAACAGATATGTGTAGGTATTATTATATTTGTCACTATTATAATAATAGTTTAAATTGCTTTTTCTTCATCAGTTGTGCGTGTTTGTGTGTTAAATTTCAGAATAAACGTATGAATAATAGTTTTTGAATTTCATGTTTGATAGAAACTCAATCGTTCTTTATCATTTACTAAAAGTCTGAGATTGGGCATGAAAAGTAGTACTATATTTGTTTGAACATTTGTTATTTAGCTTGATAGATGAAGGTGTTTTAAGTCTCTGTATATTTCATTTTGAAATTCATCGGCCTCCTCGGTCTAAATTACGAATGAAGTCATCATCAGTTGTATATATATGTTGAAACATGCAGGGGAAGCACACTCGTCCAAGGTAGAAAAGATATTATTCCAGGGGAAGTCTAATTACCAGAATGGAATTGTGTTTTCAGGTACTTTGCTGATCTCTTCTTACCCAATAGTATTGTCGCTAAATTTGAAAGTTCATAATTGAGAAAGATTTGGCATTTTATTGATTGGTATTAGAAAATTAATATAAATCATAATGCAGTGTATTAATCAATCATCATGACCAGTTTCAAGTTTCTTGATTGGTGTTGGGACGACTTGAATAATAGATATTTTGGTTAGTGATTTACTAGTTATCTTTTATTCTTTTCTTCAGGTTTTGGTAATTGGAGAAGGAGATGGTGGCGTCTTGCGTGAGGTGTCTCGCCATAAATCAGTTGAGAAGATAGATATCTGTGAGATTGAAAAAATGGTGGTTGATGTGAGTAATTGTGTGCGGTGTGATAGTGTGCCACATGATGGAGAAGGAATTTAATCAGCAGACCACGCGAAGCAAAGTTTTTTCAGCGGACGATGCAGGAGAATATAGAAGGAAAATAGTGGAGTGGTTTGTGAATGAGGACGCACCTGGACATAGCACGACTAAGTAGATGTTCCGAATCCATTGGGAGCGATTAAGTATTTTGTTGTATGCATAATGTATGCATGATGTATATTTTGGAATGTTGGCTGAATACCTAAGTTGGTTATCGTTTTATTTTGTTTTGCAATGATGATATTAAATTATTTTGCTCGGTGATAAGTTTTTGTAGTATTTTGGGAGCGGTTACTGTCTGTTTTGAGTGTGCATAAGAATTGTCATTTGTTGGGATCATTGTATTGAGGATAGATTGTTTGATTACTGTGATGCTATGGAATACTTGAGGCATGTCTGAATGGATATTTGTTATGGTATCTTAACAATTGTGGCAGGGCTGCGCAATTTTCTGCTTTGGTATAATAATAATACAGATAGTATAATCAATTTTACAGCAATTTACATATTAGTCTATTATACTATAGTATATATGTCATCAAATCACTTGTATGTGATTCTGAAGTTGTACCCGGTATGAAAGTATGCACCAAAATATGTATATATTTTGGATTGTTTGGATTAAAGCCGCATATCAATTGAATTATAGCATGATAAAAGGTAACTTATTGTGTCCAGATGCAATACATGATTTAGAATGTTAATGACTACTACGTCCAATTATTTTTCAAATCATTCGAAATATTCTTCATGTATTACAGGACAGCTTCAAGGTATACTGATGGGACCACCTCAAACAATTAACAACGTCAATATTGTGACTAAAACCATATGTAAAAAAATGTATATCACTTTCAAAAATAGCCGTTTACACAAAGGTTGTCTTTATTTATTCAGTGGATATTGTCAAATTCACACGGCTCAAGGCTTGGGCAAAATCTTGGCCATACATCTAACTATGTCACACCAGTAATACATGACTACTTAGGGTAGCATAGGGTGGTCAGGTAGTAATACTAGACTCAACATCCTCTGTATTGTACATTGGAAAGTGTTTTAAGGCACCACAATTTAATGTGACAGTAATGGATACAAATGGTGAGAAGTTAATATACAGGCATCCAACATGTAAATCCAAACACCAAATAAGTGTACCATCTACTGATCATATACACAACAAATATAAGCAAAAATCTCAGCAGCCAATTTTCAATGTCGATATCCAATAACACCACTCTCACTCAATCATCCCCAATATATTCAAGGTCTATGGTATATTAAATTTATATGAAAATTCAAATTTATATATTACAGTACGGTATAATTGAGAAGACTATAGTATAACCGATAATCAATAGTATAATGCATTATAGTAAATCGTAATGCTATGGTATAACCGACAATACATCAATAGTATAACAAACTAAAAAAGTTAAATTGCATAATCAGTTTGTTTGCTGCTCCAGCCCTTCCAACATTCACAATGATGGGTTTTACGAGTGCACTCCGAGTGAAATTCTGAATCTTTGTGGGCATGGTGGCAGAAAACAAAAGGGTATATCTTTGGGCTTTGAAGTGATCAACACTTCTCTAATGTCATCTTCAAATCCCATATCAACCAAACGATCTGCCTCTTCTAATATCAGGTACCTGAAGAGAACTTTATATATGTGATCTTTCTCAAGCCAGAGACCAAAATTAAGTCACATACTCCTCTTGAAGTTCTCAACTCAAATTAAACATAAGGAACATGAGAATGAAAAATTGAGCATAAATGCTAAGAACATAACTGCTAACAACATATATATTCTAAGGAATAACATGTCACTCTGGAAAGCTTAACATAAGGGTGGCATGATCAATCAATCAAGATTTCTAAAAACTCATTTCAACATAAAATAATCCACCCCAATCAAATACATAAAAATTTGAAAAGTCTAATTATAAGTTATATCCAAATTTTGAAAGGTCCATTATTATCAGTGAAAGGTAATAGGATCCACTCAATCAATTAAAAATGCTATCATGTAAACAAAAATGAATTAAAGTGAAATTAAAAAATGAAAACTTACGTGGTCCTCAAATTTAGGGCTCACCAAATTGACGCATAGATTCTTCATCATCATCAGAACCTGCATTAAAAATGTACAAGCTATTTAGTATTAGTTCCTACTAGCAAAATAAACTTGCTGCAAAGACATATTTTTGCATATGTAGGAAGCTCTGATGTGGATCTCATTGCTACCGACTTGATCATCCTCGGTGTTCATATGTATCTATATTGGTGGATGTGTGCACAAAAGAAAAAGAAAACCATGCTAAAATGGCAGGGTGTAGTTGCCAACTCGTAGTGCAATGAGGCTGTTGGAATATACATGCATTCTACATTCTCCTCATTATATTTAGCACAACTTTCTAGATATGTTTCAAAATAAAAAACGAGAAGAACATAAAAAAGATGTCTCAAATCTAGAATGAGATAAACAAATTGAGGCAGTACATTAGATCAGCTTAAAATTAGATTTACAAAAATTGGACAGAAATTAATTACTGCCCTATCCATAACCCAGCTGCAGATAAACGCATATACAGCAAAATACTTCGACTCACCATCTCAACTTCTGTAAATCAGCACACACTAAAACAGAGAAAATAGTAATTCGGTAAATGCCCCCAAAAATTATAAATCATGGAAGCTAATCAATCACTCAGTAAAAACATAATCAAAAGAATATCATAAATAAAGAGAAAAATAACACATTTAAATATTGTCATGATATATATAGAACACTTGAATTAATATTACCTGATGCCCTTTGAAGAAGATGTCGTAATTGATGAGCAGCGCCCCGTTCTTCGCCGTCAATCAAAGAAGACGACGGTAGCCATTGAAGCCGTCACTCGAGGCAACCATCCAACAGCCATGGTCGGAAAATTGGAAGCCAAAGTCTACGCACCTGTTCCTCGCTCAACAGCTGCTCAGCCATCATGCCGGAGTCCAAGCCACTACTCTCTTGTCTGGAAAAGGAGAAAATCCCCATGTTCATACAAATCTCCCCCCTCCATTTTGTGCCCTAAAATCCACCGAAGTCGTCTCCCAAATCACCTCACCTTTGTCGCCCCAAAATCACCGAAGTTGTCGCCGATAACAGGTATGTCGTCTGCGTTGATCTCTTAGAAAGAGTACGCTCTTGAAACATATTTGAATTTTTGAATCCGAGCATTTATTGATGTTTGCATCTCGAAATTGGAGATGGTGTTGTCCATCGGGCAATTGACTCTACCTATTTTTTTCGCCTAAACCCTATGCCCTAATATAGATGGCTTATATATCAGTTGACCCACATTATGTGACAGTTAATTATGTTTAACAATATTTAATTTATTGTAATCCAAGTGTATTAGACTGAGATGTGAGATGTGTCCTCAACTAGACTACATTGTGAGTTAGTGTGTAGAAATAGACCACAATGGGATTTTTCCTAAATTTTAATATGTCATAAATATATTTATATTTTTATTCTACCTTTTTTTTTTCTTTATCTCCCAAATTTTAAGTTGTTCGAGATAATTTAAATAATAAGAGGATATAATAAATGTGGTTTTTTTTTTTCACTTTTTACACTCCTTTTGTATAATGGGCAAGAAATAATAAATTTGAGATACTTGTGTTTAATGACGGAATTTGACTTAATATGATGGAATTGTCTTTTTTTCTTTTTTTCCCATTTTAGGGAGAATTTATTCCCTCTTTTGGTGGGATGATTGTTGATGAAATAATTGACGTACGTGCTTAAAGAAGTAATTAATCAAGTTCGGATTGACGTGTCCAAAAGAATTGATCCAGCAAGAAGAAAGAACAAGATCGAAGAAAGTTGTGACGAGTCAGCAGCTTATAGCGAAGAAGGTAGCTATTCAGCAGCTTATAGTGAAGCAGGCTGCTGACCAACAACTTACAATGGAATAGACTGGTGACGATCCAACATCTTGTATTTATGACATTAGAATTTATAAATCATTTCCAATATATTTCGCGCAGAAAAATTTACAAACATAGAATCTAAAAAATGAGATTATAATATAAATATACTTAGAAATTTGTAATATATTTAATATATAATGTGAAATTAGAGGAAAAAGTTTACATTTATAGTTTTGGAAAGCTATGATTTAATTACATCAAAAAAATGAAATAGATGATTTCAATTAAAAAAATAATATAAAGTAATATGATAAATCTAAGCAAAGATTGTAATATAGGCAAATATATTTACAATTACAATTTTTGCATCATCTTATAAATTAAAAAAAATAAAGATATTAAATTTACATCATCATATAAATTTTACATCATCCGATATAATTACAATTAAAAAAAGTAATGTAAAGAGATTAATTTTACATCATCCTATAAATTTAAACTTTTACTATGTGATATAATACTTTCATGATACCAAATACAAAAAATTTGACCAAATTCGAATTAAAGAAGCTACTCTCCTACACTATTACAAAAGTGAAGATTTAAGGGTTAGGCGCAGATTGGTACAAAAATAATGCACTATTTTTAAATAGGTACAATATGCAAAAAAATAACTCTATTATTCACTTATGTTTACACCATTATGCAAAAAAATTGTATCTATTTGAAAATAGTACATTACTTTTGTATTAATCTGTGATTATTTCAAGATTTAATATATAGGAATGAATTTAAAGAAATTAGTTACACGATTTAATATATAGGAAGTTATTTAAAGAAATTAGTTACATACTCTGCTATAATTTCATGCTTTTAAATAAGATGAAATTATTCTTTCAGATAGAATAAATTATTTTAATGATATCATTAGAAAAGCTCTAGTTCAATTCTATGGGAAAATAAAATTTAATATGTCATAAATACATTTGTATTTTTATTCTACATTTTTTTCTTTATCTCCTAAATTTTAAATTGTTCGAGATAATTGACATAATAAGAGGATATAATAAATGTGATTTTTTTCTCATTTCTAACACTTTTTTTTTTGTATAATGGACAAGAAATAATAAATTTGAGATAATTGTGTTTAATGACGGCATTTGACGTAATATGTTGAAATTGTCTTCTTTCTTTTTTGCCCCTTTTTAGGGAGCATTTATTCCCTCTTATAGTGGGATGGTGGTTCCCCTCTGGTGCAGATTGTGGTTCTGACTGTGGTGCAGACTTTGTAAATAAACATGCGATTAGCGAGCACTTTTTGGTCGCAAAATGCTATAGCAACTAATTAGCGACCATTTTCAGACGGTCTCTACAACTTTGGTCGCTAATTTAATCGACTGTTTTTATGGAAGTCGTTATATTAACGAATGCCAAGACAGTCATTAAACTTGCCGGTCATGACCCGTTTGGATTATAATCAGCGGCTGCTAGAGACGGTCGATATTTATTAATTAACGACCGTCACCGGCGTCATAAATAATTGATCCTAAATAATAATAATAACATTAATTTTAATTAATTTTTGAGACCAATGATGAAGGTCATTAATTTATACTTAACGATGTTTGAGGTGGTCGTAAAGTTAATAATTAAATAAATTAATATTTATATATATTTGGTGACTGATTGAGACGGTCGTAAAATTTAACTTTCCAACCGCTTGTGGCGGTTGTTAAATTATATATTAAAATAAAATTATTATTTATAGATTAACGTTGCAACCGCTCTAGGCGGTCATTAATGTCTTCATTAGCGACCGCATGTGGCATTTGGTAAACATTTACATGAAAAAAAATTGCTAAGTTGGTTCGAACCCATGTATTTCTGATGGCTAGGCTGGGCTAGAACCACTTGGCCAAGGACTTAATTGCTTAGTTATTGTGGCACATTATGTATATGAGCCTTTATAGGCTCTGAATAAATATTACAATATTTGTGCATGGTGGGAGTCGAATACGCGACCTCTGGGCATCTTAGAGGTGACGTGTTTCACTTGGGCACTTGTCGTTTGGTTCATTTTTATGCAACTAATTGTAAGTAACTCCAAATTGAGTCACATTTTTTAAAAAATTCATCAAATTAATTCCTTTTTGCTTCTAATTTGTTTATATATATATATTTCAATTACTTTTTCTTAATATTATAATTTTATTATTGTACACTACTAAATTTTTTTCATTTGTTTATTTTTATGCAATTAACTGTATATAACTCCAAATTAATTTTAAGATCCACAATGCAAATCCACTTCACTTATTTGGGTAAGATATTCAAATTGATGAATTTTAAATACTTAGCTTTGACTCTATTTCAAATTGGAGAAATTTTAAAGTACTTAACAAATCCATGTCATTTAACATTAATGAATTCTTAAAAATTTCAAATATCGATCTTAGACTTTAAGTGAGAATCGAACTAGGATGCGGCTATGTTAAGCTCTAATACCATGGAAAAAAAAATCTATCTCATATAAAAGTCTAAATTTTTAGAGAGGCGTGAAATCAATTCTTTTATTTTATTTTTCAGACCACTATTTACATTTTCTATAATTTTGTGTCACAACTGCATAATAGATTTGTCTTTAAAATTTTCATTGAGTTATACAAATCAATATAAAATTTTGATAATACTATTAATTAATTCATTAAGCCATTTGGTAGCCAATATTAGGTTTTACAAATTTTGTATTTAAAATTGATATAATATTATTTTGGTACAATGAAGAAAAATGATATAAAATTAGTATTAAAAGTAATTTTATTTGGTAGGATGTAATATATATTTTTCAACTCATATTGAGTTATTTGGTAGGATTAATATATATAATATGTGGGCCCTAATCTCTCCCCAGTTTCTTCAAATGTCTGAAAAATGGTCATGGTCTTCACTGTAGAAGCCCTACAAAATTAGCAGGAGGGGGAAGGCTAGATTGTTACTCCCTCTGTCCCAAGATAAACTTCACACTTTTCTTATATGGACGTCTCAATTCTTTCTTCACACCCTAAAAAAGGAAACAACTCACACTAACAAAATTCAATAAAGTACACTTTTTATATTTTATTATTTAACTTCACACTCACATACTTCACTTTTTCTTAATATGCGTGAAACTCCACCTATGAAGAAAATGTTCGGACAGAGGGAGTATTGTTGAGGTGAACAGTTCATGGAGCATAATAAGGGCTCCCATTTTTACTGGGTCGTCTGCATTTGTATGGGCTACCAAATGATTTTGACATTAAATAAAAATCTGTAATAAGGGGTTTTTATAGTCTATCAAATGATAATAATAAATTTTAAAAAAATAATATACTTAATTCTCATTATTGAGTTTATCCACTAAATAAAATTCCTAAGTGAAGAAATTCCTAAAATGTTAGGAGATGTGAGAAAAAAAATTGATTAACAAATCAATGTTAAATACTTTTTTTTTATGATAAAAAGTAAACTTTTGCAATGATATATAACTGACGTGGGATAAATAGTTGATGAACTCATATATTTCAGTAGATTTGTATGAGAATGCAAGGATATTCAAAACAAAATAGCTTAATTGTGTTACATAGACTTAGATAATGTTTTCTTTATAGGAGATAGCGATGTCATCACGCCTATAACTTTCCTTCCTATTATATCAGTCTTTACAACTGTCCCGACATGCTCTTGAGCTATAGATTAACAAAGATAATTCAAATTCTATTTAAATGGGAACATTGTTGAGATTGAGCTATATATAACTTTCTCTTTTCATCGATCTCTAAAATATACTCTCTCTGTCCCAAGATAAACTTCACACTTTCCTTATATGGACGTCCCAACTCTTTCTTCACACTCCAAAAAAGGAAACAACTCACACTCACAAAAGTCAATAAAGTACATTTTTTTATATTTTATTATTTAATTTCACACTCTCATACTTCAATTTTTCTTAATAAGCGTGAAACTCCACCTATAAAGAAAACGTTGGGACGGAGGGAGTACCATTTTTTCTGTAACAAAGAGGGGGACGTCCGTAACCTTCTTTTAAAAGATTAATCGGCCTTTTCAACTGCCTCTATGCTATCTTTACCTAGGCCAATAAGAAGATATTTCAAAATCCTATTTTAGAAGTCACTCCAATGATCCACTGTAGTTCTTCAGTTAAAAAAAAAAAAAATTGATTTTCTTTATTTCACAATTTTCATAAATCCTCCCAAAATAAGGCAAAGAAATTCCTTTTAATTTTGTGCATTATCTAATTTACTTCTGATTTTGTCAAATGTCATCAATTAATTAAAATATACAATTAAATGTATAAAAAACTGACAAATAAAAAATTAAATGCATAAAATATACTTAATTTGAACTTATATATAATTAAATGCATAAAAAACTAACAAATGAAAATTTATAGTTGTGTAAACCTTGAGTTTATATAATAAAAAAAGTTGGAGAAATTGACTCAATCTTGACTTAAATACAATTAAATGCATAAAAAATAACCAATTAAATATTTATAGCCGTTAAAAAGCTTAAATTTATAAATAAAATAAAAATGAGTGAAATATCTATTTGAATAAATTAGAAACAAAAAGAAATTATTTGATGAATTCTAAAAAAATTGTGACTCAATTTGGATTTAAGTACAGTTAAATACATACAAATAAACGAAAGAAAGAAGTGTCTGAGTAGAATAAGCATCCTCCGAGTAACACGAAAGCCGGCGATTCTATTCCTCATGGATGCAAATTAAGCATTTTACTCACAAGCCTGTAAAGGCCTATATATTATATGGGTCACTAACATAAAACTAGTGGGCCATTAGCCTAGTGGTTCCAGCCGCGCTAAGGACCCTTGTGTGCGTGGCTTTGAACTATCTGGCCTTCTTTTTTTTTTTACGTGATAATTAGCAACTTTCTAGATCGGTTTCTAAATTAAATTTAGCCAGCACAATCAACGCTCGTTAATATTTAATAATTAAATTTAAATTTAACTTTTGTGATCACCTTCGACGATCGTAAATTTTAAATAATTAATTTATAATTTATAATTGCGACTGCAATTGAATTGTCTCAAAATATCACCTATTCAGGGCATGATCCAGATAAATCAATGATCTTGTCAGGACGATCGAAAAGTTTTGAGACCACCTCAGCGGTTGCCATCTAAAGGCGGTCATTGATTGTGTTTTAGTGACTGTCACTAGGCAATCACTAATATGTCTCCGAACATATTATTTGCAGTGGTAGAGGCAAGTTTTATGTTACAAATAAATGTCAAGTATTCATGCAATTAATTCACTATAATAAATAATGTAATGACAAATATTTTTCACATACCTAAATGTACAGGAGCTGCAAAAATTCAAGAATTTAGGCACAATTTGAGCAATTTCATCTTCAAATTTTCACAAAAAATTTGGCGACACGGTTGGGTGTTTTGCTCTCAGAGTATATTTCTGAGACTCAATTCAGGTTCATTCCGGGATGGAGGATTCATGAGTGTATAACTTTTGTTTTGGATCCTATTAATAGTTAGATAGCAGGAATAAGTTTCATATTGACTGAAAAACCTTATTCAAATTAGTTCAATATTTGCATAATATTATTTATGCTTTAGCTTCAGTTCTAGTATGAATTCCTAAATCAATTAGCAAATTTGACATGCAATGTTCACAATAGTAATTTAAGTTATCATAGTTTCATTTAGCATCAAGTATGAGTAAATTGAGCATGTGTATGCTTCAAAATATAATGAAAATGAGGCATAATATTATTTATGCATTTCATGATACATGCATCAAGTTTCATGTAAATGGGCAAGTATTAGCCTAAAAGTATTATATTATTTTCTTTATTTTAATCCATAATTTGATTAAATATAAAAGGCATTTTCACCGAATATTAGAAACATAAATGACATTTCATTAAGAAAAAAACTCACATTAGCATATGTCAATTGCAAACTAATTGCAGGGCATTTTTGCCTAGTTTTGAAAATCTAATGACTCCATTTGGATGGATGGATTTGAAATTCATAGATTTCACACACAAATAACCACTCTCCCTATGAATTTACAAATACTTAGATTCCATTTTATGTTTAAAATGGAGGAATTCTAAATCCTCTTTCAAACCCATGTCATTTGAAATCCCTCCCCTCTACACCTTTCCATCTCTCATTTTCCTTACTTTTTCCCTTCTCTCCCATCTCTTTATAATTCCTAATTTAAAAATATATTATTTCTTATATGTATTTTTGTTTAAATCCATTCATTTTCAAATCCATCCATCCAAATTGAGCTAATGGGAATTTTTATAAAGTGAAAACATAAAGACATTTTTATTATTACTGCAAACAAACAGGGAATTTTTGTCAATTTTCACATAAAATATTTTTTATTCATTCACAATATTTTGAATATTATACATATACATATTGATGTGAGCAAAGAGACACTCACATTAACAATGTTATAAATAGATAAGAATGCAGTAAATGATACCTGTGCTCGTATTGTCTTCTCTCAAATGTAAGTCACCAGCTTTGAGCAGATCCTGGCCACAGCCTGCACCAAATCAAGCCGGAGGAGACCTCGGCGTTGATCCTCCGACGCCCAAGTTAGTCATCCATTGAAGATAAACTAAAAGGTGTATTTTGTATGTATGTGTGTAAAGGTAAAAAAAAAAGGTATATGATAAAGAGACAATGCTCATATATATATTTTCCTATCTTGCAGGGCAAAATAGTCTTCTATTCATGGTAGCCCTAACCACCATTGGGGACCGCTCTGAGGGGAACAATCCTTTGCCCTCTATTCTAATGCCTGGTTCTCTCTCTCTTTTTCTCTAATGTTTTCTCAGTACCAGAATGATTCTTTTCTAGGCCACTATCGTGATGCTAAATCCCCAAGGGAATATTATGGTTATTCCAGATTTCCATGTCGTCCTTATCCGAATCTTCAAAACCGTATCCAGATTATGATCAGATTTGAGAGTTTATTCTTTTTCAGTTCTGACCGCCGACTTCTGACTTCCGATCTAACTCTTATCTCAAGAGTAATTTGTTTTCTTCTTTTCTTATATTAGTTTCCTTTATTCAAACAGATTAATTTATTCATTCGCCTATCTTTGGCTCTGCTTGTCACGAGATATGAGAAAAAGCCATCTCTACTCGGACTGAAATTTATTTTTTTTGCTATGAAAAAATAAATGTTTATTTTTTCCATATCAACTACTCCCCCTATTCCAAATAAAAGTTCTCATTATAAGTTTTTATATGGAATACATTAATCAGTTTTCGTCTCTTAGGAAAGGAGGTGTATTTCCCTCGTTTCCGCTTTTTTGTATAAAATATTTTCAAATTGCAAGCCTTTTCAATTATCACGGGTTTTCGTATAACCTCATCTCGGCCCTCCACATGTACGCTTCTAAACACATGCAGAAGGGCGGTTGTCTTTTCCCCGAAAAGAGGATTTTACTTTTCAGTTTTGAGTTTCGTAGACTCCCTTTTCTCTTCTCTTTCATACTTCTCAACTCCATCTTCCTCTTCAATCATTTGGTGGAAACTGGTTTCTAGGGCTCGTTCTCCGACCTTTTCCTCCAACGAAGGTATTACATTTTCCGATCTTCTCTATCAATTTGTTCTTCTTCCCTTTCCTAAGGTACTTTACACTTTCTGCTAATCTTTCATTTTACTGGTTTTTCTCTCTTTCGAGTTTTGTCACATATCTAGTTTGTCTTTATCTCTTAGTGAAATTTCTGGTCAAATCGTTTCCAATGTCTCGCTCTAAATAGACAGTGGTAGGTGTTCCTGTTAATTCTCGTGTGAAAAGCCCTAAACCTGTTGCGATTCTTTCTAAACGTCCAGTGCGTATCATCCCTGAAAGAGAGAGGCAAATGTGGGATACGATTTCTCATGAAACTAACCTTACTTTAGAATATTTATCGAGTATTAGGAGTTTGCTAGAGCCTTGTTCTTATTTCCTGATAGACTTACCTAGCCCTCATGAAAGGCCTAATAATTTATGTCCCACTTCCCTCGCATTTTTGGCGGCTCAAGTTATCGCAGGACTTCGTTTTCCTTCCTTCATTTCTAGTGTCTGCAATCTTTTCCAGATTCCTTTGAATCAAGTGAACCCTTCTTCTGTTCGCCTTATGCTCTCTTTTTATATGATTTTGAAGGCTAATGGGGGTGATCCGACCCCTAAAAGCTTCTTCTTTTGCCATGATTTAAAGCGGTGTGATGAATTTTACTATTTTAGGTCTCGTACTCAAGGTTTGGCTCATTTTGAGGGAAAGCTTCCCAGTGTCGACGGTTACTGGCGAGATAGTTACTTTGTAGTAACTCCTCTTCCTGGCAAATGGCCTTTTTGCTCTGCTTCTTGGCAATATAAGACTCCCAAATTTTCGAAATCCTCTCTTACTTTGGAAAATTCCATTTCCCCTGCTAATATAAAAATTATGTCTCGTTTGAATGAAATTGTTTCGAGGAAAGGTCTGCCTAAGATGGTACAACTGTTGAAGGAACCCTCTATTCTTTCTCGTTTTGGGTTTCTTGGTTCTGGTTCTCCCTCTACTGGGACTGGTATACTTCTTCATCGAGACACGTACTGCTTTTATCTTCATGTTTTCCTGTTTTTTCTTTTCCGTAATGTCTTTCTGTGTATGTTTCTGTAGATATGTCCTTGGAGAATGCCTTGGTTCTTTTTGATGAGGATACTAAAGGTGGGTCTAAGACTCGTGCTTCTGAATCTGGGGATGAAGGCACTAAAGATCATCCTCTTTCGGCCAATGTTCAAACTCCGAGATTTTCATCTACTTCTGCTCAAGGAGAGGATCCTGCTCCGAACTCTCCACCTCCTCCTCGGTGGATCAGACAGTGGCTGTCGCTTCCCCTTCCAAGAAGAAAGGAAAAAGAGGGGCTGCTTCAGGAGGTCCAGCAAAGCCAGTTTTGAAAAGGACTCGCTTTTCCAAACGTACCAGTTCAAATTCAGCTGTGTCTGTTGAGAATCCCGATCCCATCACTTCTTTCCCTGAGAGGGAAAATATCCAGTTTTTAAGACTCTTAAGGTTCCACAGTCTTATGTTTCTAAGTCTCCTTTGCCTATTCCCATCTTGAAGGACATTATGTATGAGAAGCTAGCTGCGGTAATTTCTTTCCCTTTTCTTGGTAGTATATCAATTATGATATTCTTTTATCTTTAACTTCATTTCTCTTTTCTTTGCTTGTAGTTTCTGGATTGCGAGGCCCAACTTTTGGCTTTTGAGCATCCTGATAATCCTGATTCCGCTTCTAATGAGTCGGTTCAGAAAGATCAAGAGATAGTCCGCCTTCAGCAAGATAAGTCAGCTCTTCAGGAGTCAGATAAGTCAGCTCTTCAGGAGTAGGTTTCAGATGTTGAGAAAGCTCTTGCTGCTCAGTTGCAAACAGAGAAAAAGTTCTTGGAGGAAAGCTATTCTAAGGGTCATTCCGAGGGTGTTCATAAGGGTATCAATCTTCATCGTACCAAGTTTCTCTATACTTCTCCTGGCCAGACCTTCTTGAAGGATTTACATGAGGGGATCCTCCGAGCTTACAAGGCTAGCTCCTTGTACATGCATGACATGGCTCCTCATTCCAGCCATTTTATTAAGCATGTGTTCAAATCTGCTGTGAAGCAAGCTCAGGAAAAGGGTTTCTCCGAAAAGCTCGAAATCTCTCATGCCAGAGAGGACATGGCCCCATCTCCTTACTTTCGAGATGATTCTTCAGCTCCTCTTGACACTACTTGGTTTCGACCCGTTATGAGAGAGGCTGCTTCAAAGCTTACTCAAGAGCCCTTTTTGTCCATGGATTTGCTTCCAGCTTCCAAGGTGTTGTATGATCTATCCCCACCCATTAGCTTGCCCATAGAGGTGTCTTCTATTCCCTCTGCTGCAGGAAAGGTTGCTGATCCGACTCTTAGTTCTGGGATTTCCACTGACTTGAACGAGTGATGAACACTTTTCTCTTTTTTTCTATTTTGTTATCTGTTTCCCTGATCTGGGTTTGACTTTAAGGCCTCTGTGCCTCTTTTGCCCTTTTGGATAATCTGTCTAACTCTTTGTTTTTCTAATCAGGCTTCTTTTATGTTTTGCTATGTGTTTGTGTTGTTTTTTTTTTTATTTCTGCATAGAAGGGGTTTTGGCATATTTGATTATTTATCCCCAATTCAGCCTTCTTCAATTCTTAAGTAAACTTCTAGTTTACTTAAGAATTTTAGCCATTTTATCTTAAAAATCATTTTTCGAGAATTGTTTACCCCCAATTCTTCCCCCCTCAATTCTTAATTAAACTTCTATTTTACTTAAGAATTTTTAGCAATTTAATCTTAAAAATTATTTTTCGAGAATTGTTTATCCTCAATTCTGCCCTAATTAAGAATTTTTAGGCAATTTTATCCTAAAAAATATTTTTCGAGAATTGTTTATCCTCAATTATGCCCTCCTCAGTTCCTAATTAAACTTCTAGTTTACTTAAGAATTTTTAGGCAATTTTATCTTAAAAATTATTTTTCGAGAATTGTTTATCCTCAATTCTGCCCTCCTCAGTTCTTAATTAAACTTCTAGTTTACTTAAGAATTTTAGGCGATGACATCTTATCATTCGCAAATCACTAGATAAATCTGGTAGAGCCGGAGCAGTAGGCTCTACAAGTTTTTCATTGAATTCAGGGAAATACTTCTCCATGTCAACACTCAGTATTTACGTCATTTTTTAAAGCAAATAAATACTTCTTCTACCTTCAACTAGGTATAATATTTCTTTAGATTGGATATATTCCATGGTCGTGGTAGTTGAAACCCATTCTCATCTGCCAACTCATATGCTCCTCCACTCATAACCTGTGTCACCACATATGGGCCTTCTCAGTTGGGATCCAACTTACGAGTAGGCTTCAAGGCATCTGCTCTGTGCAAGACCAAGTCTCCCTTTTCTAACTTCCTGCTTTTCACCTTCTTATCATGAGCAGTTTTTATCTGACTCTTGTATTTCTCAGCCCTGAGATTTGCCATTTCTCTCTCCTCTTCTAGCATATCCAGATTTTCTCTCATCAACTTCGAGTTCTGCTCTTCATCGTACCCCAAGACTCAATTAGTTTTAATGCCTATTTTAGCTGGAATCACAGCTGATGCTCCATACATAAAATTAAAGGGTAATTCCCCTGTAGAAAATTTTGGGACTTGTTCTATAAGCCAACAACACATGCTCTATTTCCTCAACCCAATCTCCTCCAGCTTTGACCAATCTTGTTTTGATTCTGTTTACTATAGTCCTGTTTGTGACCTCTACTTGGCCATTTGCTTGTGGATGAGCAACTGCGGCGAACCTTTGTTGGATATTTATTTCCGAACACCAGCTTTGCACTCGAGCTCCCACAAACTATGTCCCATTATCTGATATCAGAATCCTGGGTATCCCAAATCTACAACATATGTTTTTCCACAAGAACTTAATGATAGCAGCTTCATCAATCTTTCTTACCGCTTCTGCTTCCACCCATTTGGTGAAGTAATCCACAGCTACAATCATGAATGCTCGTCCTCCTGGAGGTATTGGGAATTTTCCTATAATGTCAATTCCCCCTTATCAAAGAGGGGGAGGGGCGGGGGGGGCGGGGGAGTACATGATTCCCAATTCTTCTGCCGGAACATGAATGATAGGTCCATGTCGTTGGCATTGATCACATTTCTTTACTAACTCTAGTGCATCCCTTGTCAAGGTTGGCCAATAGTAGCCAGCTCTGAGAACCTTTCTAGCTGTATCTCTGTAACCAGCATGATTTCCACAACATCCTTTGGGTATTTCTCTTAGCACGTAGTTTCCTTCCTTCTCTGAGAGACACCTCGAGTGTGGCTGAAAGAAAGTTCTCTTGAACAAGTCATCACCTATTAAGCAATATCTTGTATAGGCTTTTCTCTTTGATGGTCCAGATCCTTCTCCGGTTTTCAAGAAATGGATGATGGGCAACCTCCAATTGTCCTCTTCAGTGATAACATTTATGTCTGTGAGACCACTTCTGCTTTCATCCATAAGCAAAATGACCTTACCTTATACTCCTTCTTCTGCAGCACTTGCCAATTTTGCTAGGTAGTCTGCATTTCCTTTCTTTTCTCTGGGTATTTGCTCAATTCTTAATTCTTCAAACTTCTGTTTCAGTTTCTCGACCAACTCTGTATATTTAGCCATCATGTTATTCTTCTTTTCTTACGCCCCAGAGAGTTGTTGAGTTACTAACTTTGAATTTGAGAAAACAGTGGCCCTCCGGGCCCCTATTTCCCATAGCATTTGCATTCCTCTCAAGAGTGCTTTATATTCCGCTTCATTGTTAAACACTTTGAACTTCAATTTTACTGCGAACTGCAGCTCGACTCCTGTTGGGAGTATTATCACAATCCCCACTCTGTAACCAGTGGCTGTTGATGATCCATCCACAAATGCTTTCCACATCTCTGATTGTCTCTCGTATGAAATCTGCAAGGGCCTGTGCTTTAATTAATGTCCTGGGCTCGAACTCAATGTCATATTTGTCCAACTCTACTGCCCACTTTACCATTCTTCTAGATAAATCGGGTCTACCCATGATTGACCTCATTGGCAAATTAGTCCTTATCACAACTTTATATGATAAGAAATAAGGCCTAAGCCTTCGCACTGTTGTCATGACTACCAGAGCCAATTTTTCGATCTCAGAATATCTTACCTCTGGTCCTTGCATCACTTTGCTAATGTAGTATATTGGCAATTGCTTTCCTCCATCTTCTTTCAAGAGAACTGAACTCAGAACATGCTCTCCGACAGAGAAATATAGATATAGAGTTTCCTTGGGCACTTGTTTAGCAAGTAGAGGTAAATTCTTTAGGTGTTCTTTCAATTCTTCAAATGCCTCCTGACATTTCTCATCCCATTCAAATTTTGATCCCTTTCTCAGCACTTTGAAGAAAGGGAGGCTCCTCTCCACAACTTTAGAGATGAAGCGTCTCAGAGCAGTGATGCGCCCATTCAATCTGTGTGTCTCTCTCAAATTTCTAGGCGACTGCATGTCAAGAATTGCTTTCACCTTTTCCCGTTCACTTCAATACCCTTAGGGGTCACCAAGCACCCTAAGAATTTCCCAGATTTAACCCCAAAAGCGCACTTTGTAGGATTTAACCTGATTTGGTACGCTCTGATCACTCCAAATACCTCTTCTAGATCTGACGCATGATCTTTTGCTTGAAAACTTTTCACCAACATATCTTCAACATAGACTTCCATGTTATGACCAATTTGCTCTTTAAAGACCAAATCAACCATCCTTTGGTAAGTGGCGCCTGCATTCTTTAATCCAAATGACATTTTGACATATCCATAAGTACCATAAGATACTACGAAACAAGCTTTTGAAACATCCGCTCTGTTCATCCAAATCTGATGATATCCTTGATAAGCATCCATCATGGATAATAGCTCACACCCAGAGGTTGAATCTACCAATTGATCAATCCTTGGTAAAGGATAATGATCTTTTGGACAAGTTTTGTTCAGATCTCAAAAATCTATGCACATCCTCCATGCCCCAAGTCCTTTAACCATAATTACGTTGGATAACCATTTGGGGAATTGTACTTCCTCGATGTGTTTGGCCTTCAATAGCCTTTCTACCTCTTCTCCTACGATTTTATATTTCTCATGTCCAACTGCCTCAAACTTTGCTTCACAGGCTTGGGTTCAAGGTTGACATTCAGGCTGTGCAAAGCTACCTCTGGGTCAATGCCAATCAGATCCTCTGGTTTAATAGCAAACAAGTCTGCATTCCTTCTCAAACAAGTGATGTTGTTTTTTGCTATATCGCTCGTCATCTGGGTACCAATTCTGGTGGTGAACCCTGTTTTGTTGGCAAATAACTCTACTGGCATAAGCTCTCCTTCAGCTTGAATCTTTATTTCTGTCTCTTCTTCCATCAACTCGGCCTTTCTCATTCTCTTTCCCATAGGATCTTCTCCTTTGGTTTCATCCATCCTGGTATGTTGAACCGTCTTCTTTACTGTCTCCACATAACATTTCCTAGAATAATATTGATCTCCCATTAATTCTGCCACATCCTCTCTGATTAGCGTTTAAATATGCATATATTTTATCTATTTTGTGTATTATTTTGTGTACTATAATGTATTGTTTAGCATATTTATATATAATTTCACACTTTCTAATTAGTTATAAGTATTTATGTTTTCTATATAAATAAGAGACATATGTATAATTCAACATGACCATTATGCTTATTGTTTATTGTTGAGGTCATAAGTGGAGTTATACTTATCCAAATTTTATGATATTGAACACCTAAGATAATGTACTAAATACTTAAGACATTTTAGTGATCCAATTTTACATGTTTGGAATGTAATTATACTCAAAAGTGAAGACTTCATTTCTGTCCAAACATTGGACTCAAAACACATTTTCGTATTTGCACAATATATGGAGCGTCACTAATCCAATTGAACCAATTCCAGTTGTATTTGATCACTAATTCGTAGCTCTACAACTTGTCTTCAGGACTGAAGTGTCAAAAGTTCCGTCTTCAATGGTCAAAATGACAATCAATGCAAGGGCTCCAGAATTCTGCCATCTCAGGACACATGTTGGGAAACAATTCACCATAATTCACACAAGACCAAAGCCATTGGTTAGCCAAGTATCATAAAGACACAGTAAATTTTTTAAAGGCGTTGATTTTGTGCATGCTGAGATATCTGCTTTTCAAGAGACCACCATAAATACACGGAGAAAAACAATCCAGTTTGACCAACTTCACTATTCTGGTCATAACTCACAATCCATAGATCCAATTTTTGAGATCTTAGACTCCTTGGAAAGATAATCCAACGGCCTACAACTTTCATTCAGAAGTCAAGATGAAATTCAGACAGCAAGGGCAATTAAACTACTGATGTTTACTGGCCACGTGAATAGTTTGCTAAAGTCTCATCATTCACTATTTGGAGGTCTATATAAAGAGCCCTTTAGCAACCTTTGAAGGCATCCCATTTTTCTTGTAATCATTCTATCTTTAGTCTAGTATCTCTCTTAGAAATATGAATTCTTATTGTATTAGTATGAGTAGCTAATACCTTACTAGAGTTTGGGATGAAGCTTTAGTAAGGTATTAGTGATGATCTTGGTCATTCAATAAAGATTTTCAAAGTTTCAATCCTTTAGTCATTTGATGAGTTTTTAAGAAAGGTTTTGGTGTGTCATTATTTTGATTTGTTGTAGACTTATTGGCACAACAAATGCTTAGTTTTACATATCAATTATTGATTTTATAAACTTGTTAGAACAACTAAAGGTAATTTTCAAAGTATTATACGTGCTCAATGTTATATCTTCCGGTCGAAATCACTTGATCGTTAAATTTCGATTGAGTTATCAAGATAACCAAGAATAACTCTAGTATCTTCACTTAAAGTGGTTGATTGTGCAAATTGTTTCCACACAATTCACTTAGCCTACAAGTGTATAGGATCAATGTAGTATGTAAGCTTGACCAAGTAATAAAATTATCGAACCCTAGGGAGGTGTTCTAGTGTAAGGAGATAATAAAATATGGAGTGCTACTAGACCTATGAAAGCGATAAATGTTTTCGGGTTTTGGGGCTTAAGAAAAATAAAATCAAGCAACAAAATTAAACTACCAAATTCAACCAACTAAGGGGAAGTGAGGATTGAAGTGCTTCGGGTGTTTTCAATTATGTGATCCTTGAACCTAATTTAATCTATGTCGATCTTTTATTTCATTGGCTCCTTAGGATAAGTCTAAACCTCATCGAATTAACAAACTCTCGTTCAATTAACTCAATGCTTGGTTAGGAGTGTTCTAAAGTCCTTAGCCTCTCTCGATGATCTAAGTACTTAACAAAAACAATTAATCTCTCATATCCATCAATGGAAGCACTCGCCTACACTAGCTCAACTCTCGCCTTTTGCTAATGGAGCCTAATACACCATCTAATAGATATAATTAATTAACACTCAATAAACTCATTATCAAAGAACCCAATCAACCAATTCCACAAAATTACAACACAAATCTCATTAGATATAATTACATCTAAGACCTATTGTATACATGCATAGAAAATTAACTCATCAAGTGATCAAACTAGGATAAATCCTCACCTAATTGATTAACTCCCATTACATCAACCTAGTGCCTAATTGTGGGTGTTCTCAACGACCTATCCCCTTTCGGTGTAATAGACGTCTCAACAATAGCAATTAACAAATCATTCAACTCAATTAAACACTCAATTGAACAAGCTCAACTCTCATTTTTTCTCACTCAATCAAAATGCATAAACGACGAAGAACAATCAATTAAAACTCAAGTAATCACAAATTAGGAGCTCAACCACAAAATAAATTAAAATCCAAGCACATATACAATAGATTAGTTCATTCTCATATAATATCCAACACCCTAAGTACAAGAAATTTAGCTCATGATAAAATCAAGCAAACCCATAACAAAAATAAATCAATAAATCATAAACCTTAAACCAAATGAAATATAAAGGAAAAATATCACCTCTCAATGGAGTTCCAATAGCTCAATCCTTGCCAGAAATTAAAATATCTCACTAAGCTATAACTAAGAATTTGCAGAAAATTAAAACCCTAATCTATTGTGTGAAAAGTGTGTGTGGAGATAGGAGCTCCCCACAATTCTTGGAGAAGAAGAAACGGCCGAATGTATGTCTGATGTGATCAATACGCTGCTGCTCCTCTTAAATTAGGCTAATGGGCTTCAGAAATTATTCAAGCAAAATGGGCCTCAAAGCCCAAACTAATTTTCTGATTTTTATCTGGTTTCGAACGGTCATGCGGATTTTTGCTGGCCCGTGCTAATTAATTCGGCATGATCGTGCGAATTTCTGCTGGCCAGTGCAAATTACTTCAAATTATTTGGCATGGCCGTGGGAATATTTTGCGAGTCCGTGCGAATTATCTGCTGGACCATGTGAATTTTCGGCATGACCGTGCGAATTACTTCGGCACTATTCGCACGCTCTCGTCAACTAGGTGGCATGGGCTGTTCACAAAGATGGCATGGGCCAGGACTAACATGTCGCACGGTCGTACCAAAACTAAGAAAATTGCTTTTACCAACTCTCCAAGCTGGGGACGCTTTCTTCTCTTCGAACCGCCAGTGAATACCTCCTTCAAGCATGAGGCAACAACTCTTGTTCCGGCGGCTTGAGCAATGACTTTCAATTTTTGGTAGTGAGATACGGGTTCGATGAACGGTGGTTGTAGCAAATTCCGGCAATGGATGAATGAAGCAGTATCAAAATATCCGATGGACGGCTTTGGATTTCAGACGAACAGGGCTGTGTGAAGAGCTTCCATATTTTCCGGTGTCGAGAGCTTTAATTCCGGCCATGTCGGTTCTTCTCAGGCGCTGAATTCCGGCGGAGGCAGGGGTGCTTCGAGAGCAGGGGAGTGCCGATGCATGCGAGAGGTTGTGATTCCGACGAAGGAGCAGCTGTGAATTCCCGGCGAGCTTCCTTCCATGGTGATTTCCGGCAATAAGGCAGCAAGTTGTGTCGGAATTTTCAGGCATCTGAAACTAATCAACTAATATGAGGAAAATATGGATGCAATTTGGCCACGTACTTCCTTCTGCAAAATTCAGTCAAACTTGTATTAGAATT
Organism: Prunella vulgaris; assembly: GCA_026898435.1. NCBI lineage: Eukaryota > Viridiplantae > Streptophyta > Magnoliopsida > Lamiales > Lamiaceae > Prunella > Prunella vulgaris. The sequence continues at coordinate 889,672 of JAPKLY010000156.1, read as the reverse complement.
TGGGCCCTCATTTCTTTTATGAAACTGTAAACCAAAGATAATTAATTAAGTCCCCTTCAATTATCCATTGGGCCAAAATTTATCAATGGGCTTCTATTAATTACTCATGGGCCCGACTATATACCCCTCCATTTTTATTTGATACCCCCAATGAAATTATATATTATTTTGATTTATTAGTTAAATGACTTAGACACCCTTTAACATTAAAAATATAAATAATAATAAATTGATACACCCACTTGAAAATTCAAAAATCATGATCATACACAAGAAACTAAAAGTTTGAACGCGGGAGCGGAAGGCTCATAATATCATTCGTCTTGTAGTTGTACCATCATTATCATCCTTACAACGGTTGTACAACCTTCGTTCGTATATTTTGAAACAAAAATGGTGAACACGCAGGAGTCTTGGACATATGTAAGTGTATATATTTGAATAATTATTCAATAAAATATAACTAAAATTTTAAGTTGAATGTTGTTATTTGTTTATGCGTAACAAGTAATTGTACTTATTAGCCTATAAATTCGATGGTATGTTATTGTTATTCTCATGTTTTTTCAAAAAAACGCGACACTAATTTTCGAATCTGGTTTGTCGAAATATGATTAGGGTTTCGATAAAATTTTGTCAAAATATATCTAATATTTTGAAAATTTGTTATCGAAATATTTTTTAATTTTCGGCATGTTATTGCCAAAATATATTAAAAATTTCGATAAAACATTGTTGAACTTGTCTGTTATTTTTTCTTTCTTTCTAGAATTTGGACGATGATGATGATTATAGCCCACTTTATGTTGACGAACCAAACAATGATATACATGAAGATTTTAATGAAGCAAATGTCGATCTAGATCCCGAAATATCATATGATTCCAAAATTATCAATGAAGATGTACCAGAAAATGAAATCGTGATGGACTATACAAGCGTCTTCACAAACACGAATTATTTTTCAACTCGAAAGGATATGCAAGAGTGGGTAAATCGTGTAGCTAAACAACACAAGATGGTGATTGTTGTTACACAGTCTGATAATGGAAGTGGAAAGAAGAAGGCTCGAGTTTTTTTGGAATGTGAGCGGGGTGGCCAGTATCACAAGTTTAAAGGGAGAGGTAAGAAAGAAGTAATAAAAAATATATGGATGATGATGTTGAGGATGCAGACAATAAGAAGAGTAAGGACGATAGGTATACGGGGACAAAGAAGTGTGGATGTCCATTTTTGTTGAAGGGCACCATGGTATCTCCTACATAATGGATATTAGAGGTGAAGTGTGGGACTCATAATCATCGCGTAGCCATTTATCTTGATGGTCACTCATATGTTGGTAGGCTAACCCCCCAAGAAGAACAATATGTGGTTGATATATCCAGATGTAATGCGCCACCAAAGGATGTGCTTATTCGATTGAAAGAGAAGAATCTTGACAACCATTCTACCATAAAAACCATCTACAAATACAATGCTAGGGCGAAGCACAAAGTGACTGAACTTGGTGGAAGCAGTCAATTGCAACATTTGATGAGTTTGTTGCTTGATAATAGATATATTCACTATCATAGAAGTTGTCAAGAGACAAACACCTTAAGAGAGTTATTTTTTGCTCATCCCACGAGCATTAAATTGTTTCATGATTTTCCATGTGTTTTGTTACTTGATTGTGCATACAAAACAAACAGGTATAGATTGCCTTACTTGGAGATGGTTGCAGTTACATCAACAGGCATAACTTTTCAGTAGCTTCGGTGTTTCTACATTCTGAGAAAGAAGAGAATTATGTATGGGCATTAAGTATTTTGCGTGATGTTTTGGATGATTCATGTCTTCCGAATGTGATAGTAACTGACAGTGAGAAATCCCTCATGAATGTTGTAGCTATCAAATTTCCAGAAGCAACACATTTTCTTTGCACATGGCATATAGATCGGAATGTGTTAGCCAAATGCAAAGAAAAATTTGCAACCAAGGAGTCATGGGACACATTCTACTCTTTATGGAAGAATGTGATGAACGCATCAAACGAGAAAGAGTTCACAAATATTATTCAGCTTCTTCATGAAAATTATCGAAAAGTTCCAAAGGAAATGGAAGCCTTGGAATATGTGATGATGCAATGGATAACTCCTTACAAGGAGAAGCTCGTGTCAGCATGGGCGGATCAAGTCATGCATTATGAGAATACAACAACTAATAGGTACATTGTTCATCTCTTGTATAATTTATTACTTTATTGCAAAAATCTTAATTGTAACTAATTAAACTCTATATCATAGGATTGAGAGTCATCATGCGGTGTTAAAAAGATCGCTTGGTAATAGCATGGGGAATTTTAGCACGTGATGGGCTAAAACTCATACCCTTTTTGAAGCGAGTCATAATGCAATCAAACACTCATTTGAGAAGTCAAAAAATGTGGCTCTACACAAGTTTAAATCTATTGTCTACAAGGATTTACGAGGTGTAGTCTCTACAGTTGCACTGGAGAAGATATATGATGAAATGAAAGAGATTGAGAGTGGTGAATCAGATCCTTTAACGTGCAATCATTATTTGAGAAAAGTTTGTGGTTTACCGTGCACTCATGAGCTTGATGAATACAGACGATCAGGAAAAGCAATACATATAAGTGTTGTTGATCGTTTTTTGGAGAAAATTGGATATGGAGCCTTTTTTTAAAAATGATGATGGTGCGGCCGAGGATAAAGATTTGGACAATCATTTTGAGGATGTTATAAAATTATTGATTAAGCGATATAAGAGTACTTCTGACCGATCACAACGAAGAATTTTGTTCAGGCAAGCTGCAGAACTTGTCAATCTAAGAACCACATCTATAGTTGAACCAGAGAAAAAGATAAATAATCGTGGTCGTCCCAAAGCCAAATGGCCCAAGATAAATCATGTTTCACTATATAGCTCAAAATAACATTAGTTGTTCATTAAATTTTACTATTAATTTTTAAAATACACTTAATGTCATAGTGAAACTAGGTTACCGTATATTTTGTCTATATGTATATATATGTACCTTCCACCTTCCGATCATAATGGAAGCTGCTGGGAAATTTCCAGTCTTGAGTTTTTCAATGGGCTCTGGTTTGGATAATCTCCCTTGAGCGACACTCTCCCTCACCAAATTTAGGAAAGAAGGTGTTTTGCTCAATTTCAAGCCAATAGGTAACCTTGAATTTGAAGAGCTCTCTGCATCATCTCTTCCCTGCAAATTCAAGACATATAGAAAGATTATTTATATTAGAAGATAATTAAATACCTTAGACATTGCACCTTGCTCTTTTACTTAAAGAAATGTGAAGAACCAATTGATTTGTGTAATTCTCTAATAATTTTAAAAAGACAAAAAAAAAAAAAAACTAATATTGTTTCTAGTTGTAAGCAAGGGCAGAGACAGAATAACAAAAATATATGATATAGACGAGAATAAATATAGCAAAGAAAAGGGAAAGTGTTCAATTTTTTGTGGAAAAATTAGTAACTTTTGTTCTTTTTAATATAGATGAAAAATGAATTTTCAAAATTTGTGTATGGCAGGAGAAAATTAGAGACCTGGCTAATTCAATGGTTTGCAGACGATATTTTTATCATGCAAACTCAAAACATTACAAAAATCTCATATCTTTATGCGTGCATTGAGAGATATATAAGAGAGAGAGACAGAGACCTGGCTAAAATTCTTGAGTACGGATTCTTCATTAAGATAGTTTTCAGCTGAAGGTTGAGAAGATTGATAATCAGATTCTTTTTCTTTTTCAACTTCCCAATGCACCCTCTTGTTATTTTCCGCCATCTTTCTAATATATTTGTATGTAACTTATAATACCTCAACACTATTGGTTATGTTTAATACAAAAAAACGACCTATATATATAGGCTATGAACGAGGCTGAAGCCTCCACAAATGGGGAGAGAGAAAAAATAAAAAGGTAATTAGAAAATATTTAAAGAAAAAGAAAAAAAATATTATCTATAAGTGTGAATGTGTAATCAAGTTATTTATTTAATTTTCAATCACTTCTCTCACATATGGGCTGATTTTTATTTATTTTTTGTTCTTTTGGTGAGGAGGCCCAATGATTGCACAATTTAATACGGCTGGAGTTGCTTTTTATTAGAAAAAAAGCTCATGACGTTTGGCGAACCTAAATTTGAGCTTTTTAAGTATATCAAAAAAGTAATATAAAGAGATTAATTTCACATCATCCTATAAATTTAAATTTTTAGTATGTGATATAATAATTTTCATGATACAAAATACAATAAATTGGACCAAATCCGAATTAAAGCAACTTCTCTCATACACACATACACAAATGAAGATTTAATATATAGGAATTAATTTTACAAAATTAGTTACATACTCTGCTATAATTTCATGCATGCTTTTACATAAGATGAAATTATTCTTTCAGATAGGACATAATATTTTAATGATTTCTTTAAAAAAACTCTAGTTCAATTTTATGGGAAAACAAAATTTAATATGTCATAAATACATTTGTATTTTTGTTCTACTTTTTTTCTTAATTTTATGGAAAAAATAAAATTTAATATGTCATAAGTCATAAATACATTTGTAATTTTATTCTATTTTTTTTCCTTTTCTTATCTCCCAGATTTTAATTTGTTAGAGATAATTGAAATAATAAAAGGAGATAATAAATGTGATATTTTTTCTCATTTTTTACGTTTCTTTTGTGTAATGGACAAGAAATAATAAATTTTAGATAATTGTGGTTAATGAAGGAATTTGATTTAATATGTTGAAATTGTTTTTTTTTTCTCTTTTTAGAGAGAATTTATTTCTTCTTATGGTGGGATGGTGGTTCCCCTCTTATGTAGATTGTGCTTCTGAAAGCTGTCCAATTTTGAAGTGCAGTTCTAAGTGGTCTCCCTCTTGCGGTGGTTGCTACTCGATCTATAGTGAGACAAAATGATATGTCATATATATACCCGATGATAGAAGGAACTATTGTAATTGATTATAATAAAAAATTATTTTAATTTATTACCTTTCATAAAAACAAAACTTGTATTAAATGGACCTTCTTTATTTATCATACTTTAAAAACAACTTCTTAAAGTCTCGATTCTATGATATTATTCCTGTATTTAGAGTTGTAATATGCTAGATATAATAAAATTAAATGTAATCTATAATTAGCTCAAATTTTAATATATATTTTAAAATATATATATATATATATATATATGAATTTACGTCATGGAAATTTTGTGATGAATTGGCTTTACTATTTAGCTTATGAAATAATGTTGTTTAGTTATCTTGAAATAACAGACATAAATCCAAACATTTTAAACAGATATATTATATATGCTAAACTGTGATACTTAATAATTTTTTTACAAAGTAAGCCAGTATGATTAGTTAGTATATATTACCCTCCTATTCATAATGGATATTATTTTTTCAATAAAACAAAAATAATAATTAGACATGTTTCATTCGTCCTCTATTTAATTAAATGTAACTTCACATTATCGTATGTACTATATTATTTAGACTTGGATAAGATCATCATTCGTGCATGCCTGACTCATAGTAAAATTGATTAAACATATTCTTGAATTTCTTGGTTCTTGTCATTTGTAAAATGACTCCAACTGTTACATATAAAGAAATTTATAACTTATTTTTAAGGAAAAAGATTTTTATATAATTTAAATTTAGGTTAAATACGAGTACAACAATTATTTAAAATCATAATTGATTAATTATGGGGTAGTTGCAAAATGCTATATTTTAAAGCATTATTTTCAAATTGGTACTTATATGCAGAAAAAAAAAACTCTTTAATTCAACGCATGTTTACTCTATTTTGCAAAAAATTTGTACTAATTTTAAATTGTGCTTTAAAAATGTACCAATTCGAAGTCATTCCATTAATTATATATCAAAAGGTAATTAAAGGATTAAGCATACATCCTCTGTCTCACTAATATTTTTCACTTTCATTTTTTGAATGTCTCACAATAAGTTTCTCTTTCTAAAAAAATAAAAGGACCAGTCACAGATTGGTACAAAAATAATACACTATTTTCAAATTGGTACAATATGCAAAAAAATAACTCTGTTACTCAACATATGTTTATTTTATTACGTAAAAATTTTGTATCTATTTAAAAATAGTGCAATATTTTTGTATCAATCTGTCATTATTTCAAAATAAAACTAACACTACATATGTTAAAAAAGAAATACTTTATTAAAAAATTACCATTTACTTTTTTTTTTCAACTCCTCATTACTTTAAACAAAAGTCAATATATGATCCATCATATATTAATAAATAAATGCGATTTTTAAACAAAGTTATAAAAAAAATAGAAAACATATAGAGAGATGAATAGTGATATACAATACCAACATTAATGCATCGGATCTCATCAGCACTCCGCATATCATATGGCTTGTATACTCATTGCATTGCAACCAAGAATCATATAGAGAAGAATTTCAGATAAGCTCAACTGCAGCAGAAGTTTTCTGAACTCAACTAACCATGAAGAATTAATGACGCCGCACACAAAATGTATCATAATTATTATTGTTTATTCTAATAACTGTATACCAAGGGCATCTAATCAAATGTTGACAAATGATTTAGCAATATTTGGACTACAAGCTTGTGACGCTTTCCATTATGATTGATTGATATCTTTCCTTCTTCAACTTGATTTTACCCGATCAAGTTGTAGTAGTGAAGATATCAGTATCACAATAGACAGAATGCCAAGAAAGAAATGGGACATTATAAGCGTCATCAGAAAAATAAATTTAAAATTCAACCGCGATTATGTCCCCTTTATATAGCATTTTACGTTTTCCTTTTTAATAAAGATAGGCCAAGATTTTGCGGGACAGTTGAAAAGGTCGATTAACCTTTTCGAAAGAAAGTTACGAGCGTGCTAGCACGTTATATATAATCAATGACAAAATTTTGTATGAGACCATCTCATAATATGACATCGATCAAATTAAAAAAGTGATAGGGTAATAAGACGTAACAATATCTTAAAAGAAAAGTGATAAGTCACTTTTACCAAAGAAATTATCACCTTTTGAAATTAATAATTCTTTAATTAATAATTGACATATTTTAAGTAAAAATTAAGTGGATCAAATAGTATTGGTCCTATAATATGAGGCGGTTCACACAAGTCCTATAACTTGTCTTCATTTTGAAAAAGGTCCATGTGGTTCACATATTTTTAAATAGGTCATGTATGTTTGAAAATAATCTGAATTTGCTCCTTTTACAAACTTACAAGACCAATATCAAAATGTAAAATCCATGTGGACCAAATTCAAATTCATGACTAGTTGTAGGACTACAAAACTTTAATTTCTAAATAATTTCACCGTGCAATATCCCTTAAAGAAGACTCTAGTAACCCCCATAGTTTACACTTAGAGAAAATATAAAAATAGGTCAGTAACTTTGTATGAGTCAAGATTTAGTGCTTTATCTTTTTAATTTCTCAATAATGGTCATTTAGATCAAGAATAGTTCTTTTTTTTAAAAGGATTATTCTTAATAGCTAAAGGACCATAATTGAGAAATTAAAAAGATAAATAACTAAATCTGGACTCTAAAGTTATAGGAACATTTCTGAAATTTTCTCTATTAATTATATATATATATATCCTTCTTTTATATTTTAATTTCATGTATCTAATTATATTATTTTATACTCTTTTAATATTGTAAATTATTTTTCTTTTTCACTTTATAACTTTTATTTGAATCCTATGTTATGTATGACGTTAGAATTTATAAATCATTTCCAATATATTTCAATAGGAAAAAATTACAAAATTAAAATTTAAAAAATTAGATTATAATATAATATAATTAGAAATTTGTAATATATTTAATATATAAAGTGAAATTAGAGGAAAAAAATTTACATTTACAATTTTGAAAAGATATGATTTAATTAAAACGAAAAAATGAAATAGATCATTTTAATGAAAAAAATAATATAAAGTAATATGATAAATCTAAGCATAGTGTATAATATAGAGAAATATATTAACAATTACAATTTTTACATCGTCTTATAAATTTTAAAAAAATAAAGAGATTAATTTTACATCATCCTATAAATTTTATATCATCCGATATAATTACAATAAAAAAAATTAATATAAAGAGATTAATTTTACATCATCCTATAAATTTAAACTTTTACTATGTGATATAATACTTTAATGATACCAAATACAAAAAATTTGACCATATCCGAATTAAAGCAGCTACACTCATTTACTAATACAAAGGTGAAATTATTCTCTCAGATAGAATAGAATATTTTAATGATATCATTAAAAAAGCTCTGGTTCAATTCTATGGAAAAATAAAATTTAATATGTCATAAATACATTTGTATTTTTATTCTACTCTTTTTTCTTTATCTCCCAAATTTTAAGTTGTTCGAGATAATTGAAATAATTAGAGGATATAATAAATGTGATTTTTTTCTCACTTTTTATGCTCCTTTTTTATAATGGGCAAGAAATAATAAATTTGAGACATTTGTGTTTAATGACAGAATTTGACTTAATATGTTGAAATTGTCTTCTTTCCTTTTTGCCCCATTTTAGGGATAATTCCTTCCTTCCTATGGTGTGTTAGGATACAATATGAGTGTTTTGATTCAAAAAATCCCTTGATGAATCTGTCTAAGTATAGTTGATCAGGGTTGTATAGCTCAGGAATTGTCAGGATATAATAATTTTTCTATTCACAGGTATTCAGTTTAGAGGGAAGGTACTGAAGACTAAAAATTGATAGAGACGTCCTAAAGATCCCAAGTCAGAAAGATGTTCAAATCTGAAGGTCAAAGTTTGCACTGAAATAACTCAAGACATCTGGCCTGAAGCTGAAACCTGAAGAACCTGAAGATCGTCCTATAGATGAAGAGAAGTCTTCCTAAAGATTCCCACTGATGATGTTCCTACTGAGTACCCTAAAGATGCTCAGGTCTGGACTCACTCAGTGAAGGCGGAAGTAACTTGAGTAATCGGGCTGAGTATCATTCTACTGATACTTGTAAATCCTGATAGAAAAGGTTACATACGCAATGGAGAGTTAGCATTTATGTTAACACCTGAGGACAAAGGAATGTCAGCACTTACAAATGAGACAAACATTATACCTGAGTTAAGTGCAAGACACTCAGAGGTTTATATGTACGATGAAGCATAAAGTCACTTTACTAGCTGTTGGAAGCACGGCCAGTAGGATGTCAAAATGTATGTACGGAGGATTGTGTCACATTTATTATTCATCAGACCTGCAGGCAGCGGACAAGAGAATTTCCCATTTTAGTATGCTGAAAAGCGCATCAAGTAAAAGCTAGCCTGCACCTACCTAAAATAGGAAGATTCGAAAAGATCTCCTCCAACTGATCTTTTTTGCATCTCCCTATAAATATAAAAGACCTTGCTCCCATTCAAGATTACGGGAAATATCCAAGCTATTGAAAATCTCCAAGATTCCAAGTGCTCAAAGAATACTTCATGCAACACTCTACAATTAAATTTTCCTAGTGTTGTAGTAGGAATCATTCTATATTTTCTTAGAGTGATAATCCTTATCCTTAGCATCATTTAGATTGCAAGGATTATCACACCCTTAGTTGGAAACTAGAAAGCCAAACACCTCAGTTTGTGAGTTGGTTGGTGGGAAGGACTGGGAGTTGTAAAACACCCAGGGGTCGAATTCCTGAGAGAGAAAAGAGGTTACTCATGCACCTTGGCACGTTAAAACACAAGTACCAATCTTCAGGAGAGGATTGCTTCCTGTTAAATCAGGTCGTGGACGTAGGAGTTGGTTATCTCCGAACCACGTTAAAAATGCCCCTATGTGCTAATTTATTTTATTGTTCAGGATCATAATTGTCATCATATTAAACTGAGCATTCAACATTATTTTACAACTCAGGAGAAATTAATTCTCCTGAACCTACGCATCAGCATTAGCAACTACTTTCTAGGCAAAACAAAAATCCAGTTTTCTGGACATAAAACGAGTAGAACTTAAGGGCTCACACTCCCGCACGTAACTCTAGCTTACTGAGATAGCTATCCAACTGACTAGCTACTTAAGCGGTCAATACGAGGGTTATCTTTATTGAGCTTTCGATAACACACACTCAGAACTTAGCCTATTTGATTCCTGACTGATTCGTCCCTCCTACCCCTGAGACCATCAGTTCATGAGTTTTGTAAGAGTATTTCCCTAAGTTTTGGAAAAACTGATATCAGTGTATTTCCCCCCATACACTGATTTATACTCATTTTGGGACCAACAAGTGGTATCAGAGCAATTGTTCAAAAGACTACTGACTTTGAGTACCGATAATTTCAGGAGGTGAAACTTTTGGTGGTCTACCTGGACTAGATCTTTGTTTCTGAAAGATGCATTATCATGGCATCCTCTTCTAAGCATCTTGAGGCTAGCCTCCCTGAATTCTCTGTTGTTAACTATGATAATTGAAAATTCAGGGTCCTTGCCCATCTTTATGCTATTCATGATCAGATGTACAGGGTGATCGAGGAAGGACCTATCAAGTTCATGACCAATCTAGCAATCACCTGGCCGGTTGCTGGATCAGTACCATTTCCTCAACCCGGAGAAGAGCCAGTGGAGAGGTCCGCACTTACATCTGATCAGATTAAGCAAATCGGACTGGATAATATTGCCAAGAACATTATACTCCACACTGTTCCTTTCGAAGATTCAGTAATGCTCATGCATCTGAAGACTGTCAAAGAAATTTGGGATATTTTAGCAGAGATAAGTGAGGGATCTGAGAAGATCAAAGAGAACAAGAAAGATTTGTCTATCCGAAAGTTCGAGAGCTTCAGGATGCTGGAGGAAGAGTCGATTGATCAGATGGAGTCTTGTTTCATCAAGCTTATGAACGAGCTGGCAACCCTTGGGAAGGAGGTTGGTGTTCTCTAAAATCCTGAATTATCTCCCTGAAAGATGGGATACATGTGTTACCATGTTGAAAACACTCAGGATCTTACTACTGTCTCTACTACTCATCTTTTCTCAGAGCTGAAGGCTCTAGAATTCGACCTCGACAAGAGGAAGAAGAAAAATGAGGCTAGTGAGGACACAAATGAGATGAGGATGCCTGAGAAGGAAAAGAGCTTAGCTCTTAAGGCCACTCCTGAGCCTGAGGCTGGATTTAAGTCCCTGAGGGAGATGAGCAAAGTCAAACTTAC
>JAPKLY010000156.1:838752-873382 GCA_026898435.1 Prunella vulgaris | reverse complement strand
GACTAAGAGCTCTCAATACTTCCCTTACTGAGACTCGCGATGCTGAGCGGACATCACTTTAGAATGAGCGCGCTGTTGAGCTGATTGCAGGTCAGAATGCGCGTCATATACGCCATGCTGAACTTGAGACCCTGAGAAAATAACATGAGTATCTGAAGGATAATGATTATGGTCATAATTGCATCTTTTTGCATCTATTTCTATATGGTTTTGATGTACTTATGTTCATATTTGTCCCTAATATGGTATAAATTGTGTACTTAACCCTTTTTGCCTAGAAAGTTGTGATTGTAGGTGAAAACAAGCAAAACGAGGAAGAAACGAGCAAGTTTGAGAAAAGTCCGAAATTCTGGAGTTTAGCCAAGTGGTACAATTGATGTTCCATTTTGAAGAGCTTAAAGAGAGGGTCGCAACGCAAAAAGAATCGAGTCAATCCAAGTTCTAGAGCTCAAGATATGACAAAAACAAGGAAGTCACGCATCGACCCAGACTAAGGCCTCGGGCCACAGACGTTCCTTCTTCGGAAGACAGGCCGCGCGCGACCAACATCCCTGGAAAGACAGCCATTTGTCGAGTGGAGTCTCGACCAAGCTAGGTTGACAGACCTAGCACTCTTGGACGACAAAAGGCACCCGTGTCGACCAAGCTGTCGACCAAGAGATCGATAGACCTACTGCTCTTGGTCGACAACAGTGCTGAAACTCGGATTTTCAGGGCTATTTTCGTATTTTCGTGCATTTTAATAAGGGCATATTGGACCAAGCATTGTGGGCACTATAAATACCTCAAGGATCAGATTCTCAAGATTATTATTCATTAGTTAGTTCTTAGATTAGTTTAGAGAGAGAATTATGTAGTTACTTAGTGGGTTTTTAGTTAGATTCAATCTTCTTTCTACCATAACTTTTGATCTAGCCATTAGATCTTTAATCTGTTTTTTCCATTGTAATCTTCATTGAATTTCCTACGTTTCTACGGTTCAATTTCTTATTTCAAGTTGTGGATCAAGACTTAGCAATTTGGAGGTTTGTAGCTTGCATTCAAATCATCTTCTTATGGTAAGAATTCCTTTAATTCTCTTGTTTTAGTTAATAATCATGATGTTTACATTCTTAATTGCAGTAGTTAGATTCCAATTAGCCATGGGCTAATCCCTATGTATGTTAGTGTATGACTCCTATGGAGTAGTGTGGTGCCTATGTTGACCTTATGAATGCTTGAGATGTTGTATGATCAATTCTCTATTTTGATGGTTAGTATGAATGCTTATTATGAATAATTGATTGTAAGAGCCATTAGGAGATAGTCTCAATGAGAATTAACCTATTTTCCTAAATCTTCTTGTACTAGGCCAAATGCATGCTAAGTGTTTGATAAACTTCCTAAGATAATGAGAATTGCCTTAGTGAATTAGAAAGACAATTAGAGACTCTTATGTGCATTTAGGGAGACCCTTTGCATGTTTGAGTGGCTTGCCCATTGATTGTACAATACCTCATGCATGCGTTAGTGAAACTTCACCACACGAAACATAGGATAGTACACTAACACATCTCTCACACATTTGCTCACTTTGTGAATTAAGGTGATAGGTAGTTTACTAGTTTGACGCACTTGTAGACGATAGATACCTTATCCCCTTTACTTGCTTTGTGATTTTTGAATCAAGAACAATAGTCTTACCTTACAAATCCCCGTCTCCTTTGGGTTCGATATAAAATAAACTTGGTTAAGCTTGCTATTGCAATAACGATCGTGTACCCTTGCACGTAGACACCTTTTGGCTAAACAAGTTTTTGGCACTGTTGCCGGGGAGACGGCTAGTTTGTTTGGTTGTTTGATTTTGTTCTTTTTTTTTTATTTTTGCACTAGTTGTGTGAGAGTTTACATGTCTTTTCTTTGTTTCGTTGTGTGTTCTTAATCATTCTTGGTGAGTGTTGATACTTGTTTATTTTTGTAGGATTGGGCTTAATGGAGATGGGTGAATACAACAATTACTTGTATTTCCCACAAGACATATATTCTCCTAATTTCTATACCTATCAACCTCACCCATATCAACCACCACCTCCACACGAAATTCCTTATCCTCCTAACCCTTACTCTTATGATGATCTATATTCCTACACATTACCTTCTCCTATTCCTTCCAATCATGAAGAAGCTCCTCCAAGCCATATTAATGATACTCTAGTTTACATCCTAAATCAACTTGAAGAAATTCGAAAGGATGCCAAAAGAAGCCTTGAGGAGACTAATGAGAAGTTTGATAAAATTATCAAATCTCGAGGAGATCAAATCAAGAGCTTAGAGCTCCAAGTGGAGCAATTGGCAAAACTAGCCCAAGAGATTTGTGAAGCAAAGTTGGAGGAGGAAGATGGGGGTAATTTAGATGATGAAGTGAAGGATAAGGAAGGAGAAGTTTCAAGAGGAGGAAAAGAGAATGATCAAATAGAGGAAGATGAATGTCCACTCATGGACATGAGCTTAATGGAAGAACAACAACAAAATGAAGTTGAAGATGAGCTTCAACGAGAAATGAGCATTTCTAAACCCTTAAACTCTTCCACTTATGCTTACATTGATAATGTTGTTCATATTGATTTCGTCTTGCCTCTTGATATATTTGATCATAAGTTAGAATTGAGAATCTTCTTGAACATCTTTGATAGTAGGAGATGGGGGTGGAATGGTGTTTTGAGAAAAAATGAGGAAGAATTTTCATGTGTTTATAGATATAAAATGAAAAGGAAGGTAGGCATTTGGGGAAGAAATCCTACATGTTTCCTTAATTTTGAAGCTATGAGATTAGAGTTAGATGGGGAGGATGATACATATCCTTGGCCATTTAGCTAACATTGGTGTCGTCCGGCTAGGGAACGTTAAATCCAAGCGCTAGATGGGAGGCAACTCATCCATAAAATTTTCTTGCTTATTAGAATTGCTTTGTAGTTTAGATAGTGTCAATTGTTTTGATTTGCTTCATATGAGGTAGTGTGTTGTCTTACCTTGGTTGGTGCATGTGATATATCCTAGTTTGGGGGTGTTGCCTCTAGGAATATATGGTGATTTCTTGGTTTACTTGAGCTTATACATGCATTGTTTTTTTCATTGATTCTTAGCAAATCCTATTTTCATCACTCTTTTCCAATTTTTTAGGATCCTTGATCCGAAAAAGTTTGGGGGGTGTGTTCGATCTTCAAATTGTTGATTTGCAAGGATAAAGGGTGATTTGTGACCTTTAGAAAGGTGTGTTGAAGAGAATTCTCTTCCTACTCGGCCAAGAAGGAAACATTCGTGTAAGTGGCAATTCACTCTCCTACTCTTATTCCCAACTCAAGGTATGTCTTTACACTTATCTCTATATGTGCTTCCATTCCTAGGTTTAGTTTTCTTATTTTTAGATTGCTATTTTGAGCTTAAGTGTTGATTCTTGTGGTATTGTGCTTTGATTGGTGCATTGCATGATCTTTCCTTCACTTTTGCCAAACTTTTTAGACCCTTGGTCCAAAAAAGTTTGTGGGGGTGTGTTCGTTTCGCAAATCTCATTGCAATGCTATGTTTAGGAGGATTCTAGTGCTTTTGTGATGTTTTTAGACCATATGCTTATTTGGTGCCTCGTTTTTACTTGTTGATTTTTGCCATTGTTGCTTGTTTTGAGTAGTGTGGCATGAGATATGTTTATGATTGTGTGGATGAGTTGAAAGTTCATGATGGATGTAGTGGAGTTATGGCTTGATTCTTATCTTGTCTTTTGTGCTATGGATTTGATTACACTTGAGATTTTGATGATATGAGCATTTTTTATATGAGATGAGTCATGATCACCCTATACCCGTGAGGTTTTGAGCCTATGATGCCCGTTTCAATCTTGAACGGATGATATTTCTTTGATGTGGGTTCCACACATGTGCATTATACTCTAGAACTTAGCTTTAGTCTTGTTTGAGGCTACATTAGACATTGATTTCACATGATATGATTTGAGGCATTTCTTTGATCTACATTGAGTCACTTTGCCCTATGAGCCTACCTTGATATTAATATCCATTGCTCACCATTTTGTGCCTATACACCTTTCCTTTGGCAAACCACACTTTAAGCCATTTTCCTTCCTTTTTGGAACTCTCTTGTCCCTATGATTAGTAGAGTGAAAAGAAGGAAGGAAGATTGGTGACATGATGAAGAACATGGTGGCCTAAAGTAGAAGATATGGAGAATTTTATGCATGGATTGAATTTTTTTGAAAAAAAGGCAAGTGCTAGCAAAGCATGAGAAAAAAGTTTACTTTTGTTGAAAATATGGTCAAGTTGACCTTTGTTGTGAGTATGACTAAAAGTTGCAAAGTAAGGGAAGAATGATCATCAAAGTGTGATTTTGAAGAGCATGAAGAATGTGAACAATTGCATGAAGATGTGTATGACTATTACTTGATTCCTTCTATGCTTTACTAATCATACTAAGTCACTCTAATCCATATCTATCCTTCCCTACCAAAGAGCCAACATTACAACCTTATGAAAGTCCTCATTGATGTGTGAATGATTTGTCATTTCAAGTGGTGGAGAATTTGAGACTTGAGCCAAGCTTATGGTAGTATGTGTATCATTGTGTGAAGATTGAGAGAACCTCAAACACTTGAGAGATGAGCTATACACTTCTATATGAGGATCATGACTTGTTGATTTGACAATTTGTTTATTGATTCGATTTTGATTGTTGATTTGATGAAATTGCATATTAGACTTGTTTGATATTGAGCTATGATTCTATGGCATTTGATCTTGTGCTTGATGCTTCATACATACAATTATTCCCCTATCTTACCGCTTCGTTGCTCGAGGAAGAGAAACAATCTAGTTTGGGGGTATGATTAGGGTCATAATTGCATCTTTTTGCATCTATTTCTATATGGTTTTGATGTACTTATGTCCATATTTGACCCTAATATGGTATAAATTGTGCATTTAACCCTTTTTGGCTAGAAAGTTGTGATTGTAGGTGAAAACGAGCAAAATGAGAAAGAAACAAGCAAGTTTGAGAAAAATCCGAAATTCTAGATTTTAGCCAAGTGGTGCAATTGATGTTCCATTTTTAAGAGCTTGAAGAGAGGGTCACAACGCAAAAAGAATCGAGTCAATCCGAGTTCTAGAGCTCAGGATATGACAAAAACAAGGAAGTCACGCATCGACCCAGACTAAGGCCTCGGGCGACAGACGTTCCTTCTTCAGAAGACAGGCCGAGCGCGACCAACATCCCTGGAAAGACAGCCATTTGTCGAGTGGAGTCTCGACCAAGCTGGGGTGACAGACCTAGCACTCTTGGACGACAAAGGGCACCCGTGTCGACCAAGCTGACGACCAAGAGGTCGACAGACCTACAGCTCTTGGTCTACAGCAGTGCTGAAACTCAGATTTTCAGGGCTATTTTCGTATTTTCGCGCGTTTTAATGAAGGGCATATTGGATCAAGCATTGTGGGCACTATAAATACCTCAAGGATCAGATTCTCAAGATTATTATTCATTAGTTAGTTCTTAGATTAGTTTAGAGAGATAATTAGGTAGTTACTTAGTGGGTTCTTAGTTAGATTCAATCTTCTTTCTACCATAACTTTTGATCTAGCCATTAGATCTTTAATCCGTTTTTTCCATTGTAATCTCCATTGAATTTCCTACGTTTCTACGGTTCAATTTCTTATTTCAAGTTGTGGATCAAGACTTAGCAATTTGGAGGTTTGTAGCTTGCATTCAATTCATCATCTTATGGTAAGAATTCCTTTAATTCTCTTGTTTTAGTTAATAATCATGATGTTTACATTCTTAATTGCAGTAGTTAGATTCCAATTAGCCATGGGCTAATCCCTATGTGTGTTAGTGTATGACTCCTATGGAGTAGTGTGGTGCCTATGTTGACCTTATGAATGCTTGAGATGTTGTATGATCAATTCTCTATTTTGATGGTTAGTATGAATGCTTATTATGCATAATTGATTGTAAGGGCCATTAGGAGATAGTCTCAATGAGAATTGACCTATTTTCCTAAATCTTCTTGTACTAGGCCAAATGCATGCTAAGTGTTTGATAAAATTCCTAAGATAATGAGAATTGCCTTAGTGAATTAGAAAGACAATTAGAGACTCTTATGCGCATTTAGGGAGACCATTTGCATGTTTGAGTGGTTTGCCCATTGATTGTACAATACCTCATGCATGCGTAAGTGAAACTTCACCACACGAAACATAGGATAGTACACTAACACATCTCTCACACGTTTGCTCACTTTGTGAATCAAGGTGATAGGTAGTTTACTAGTTTGACGCACTTGCAGACGATAGATACCTTATCCCCTTTACTTGCTTTGTGATTTTTGAATCAAGAACAATAGTCTTACCTTACAAATCCCCGTCTCCTTTGGGTTCGATATAAAATAAACTTGGTTAAGCTTGCCATTGCAATAACGATTGTGTACACTTGCACGTAGACACCTTTTGGCTAAACAGATAAGCTGGAGAAATTACACCAATCAGCCTAAGCTAGCGGTTAAGATGTTAAACATGATCTCCCAATAAACTGATGATGCTAAAGTAGGGTTGGGTTACAACCCAGAGAGTTCTTAGGAACGAAATGGAGATACTTCAGGAAGCAAGTTTGAAACAATGTTTGTCCCTGCTCAACATGATGACAAAGGTAAAGGTATTGCTCATCATGCTAGTGGCTTAGGGAAGGGAAAATAGCCCACTGAACCCGTCAGGCAACTTACTGAGGAACCTAGGCCAAAACCTAAGAAAAAGGCTCAGCTCATCAGGCGCCGAGAAACAAAGGCCAGAGCAAGCCTCAGGGTCAGCCTAGGAATACTCAGGTCCGAAGGACCTCAGGCTCAGCCTAGGAATGCTCAGGACCTAGGGAATTTAGGTCAGAGAAGACCTAAGGCGAAGCCTAAGGACACTCAGGTCCGGAAGCCTCAGACGAGGCGTAGGACTGTTCCGATATTTTCCAACGCATAAAATTAAACAACCGCAAGTGCACGGTGTCAATAGTAGGATGGTAAATACGAGTCGATCCCAAGAGGAAGGGTTAGTGTAAAAATATTATAAAATAGTTTTGTTCTTTCTAAAAAAATCACTTAATGAAGGTGTTTTGAACTTAATCTATTTCCAATTATCAACTAAAATGTCACTAGTAATAATTAAAGAAAATAGAAACAAATAAAATGATCAAATCAAGTTTCATACAATCCTGATCACGAAAATAAACAAATAACAATTAATAAAAGAAAAGTAGGTTCCAAGTCATTTGCAATATCTAGTAATCCATTTATGGTTAAAGACTCATTCAAATGGTATTGTGCTTGTTCCTATAGGGATGATCACTTAAGTAGAATTAATTAATTTCTCAATCTAATTAATCCAAAGGAAACAATAACAAGTTTGTAGCTCTACCTCACAAGTTGTTGCAACCCAAAATAGCACCTAGGATTATTAATTCCCTCTCAATAAATTAATTCTTTCTCAAGCTCTTAACAAATTGAGTCATGCACTCAAGTTCTATTAGTTAGTCTAATTTCTCAATCTAAACCAACTAATAACAAATATCACATTATCATTTGCAACTAATAACATGCTTTCAAAATAAATCTGAGCACATGAATAGACATAGCCACACAAATACCAAATAAACAAGAAATTAACTCATAAATTTCATTCTAAATATTTACAAAGTCCTAGAACCAAAAATGTTCTAAACCAAATACCAACATAAATTCAACAATTACAAACTTAAAATGATAACAAAAATAAAATAAGGGAAATAACAAGCTTAGTCTATTGTAGATGGCGAGGGACCAAAATCCTAGCTCAAAGCCTCTTCCCATGCTCCCAAATGATAAGGAAAGGAGAAATAAGGTGAAAACACTTCAAGTGTATGCTACCGTGTGCTTCTCTCGGCTGCTGTATTGTTGTCTCCGTTCAAAAATTTGAATTTGGGTATTTATACCCTTTGAAATTAGGGCATAAGAAACAAGAAATCAAAAATTACCCACACTCTCCCAACTTCTTGGAAATTAGAAATCTGCCCAGCTCTCTTTCTCTCTGATCGTGTCTTCTTACAATGAAAATGGGCTGCAGAAATGAGCCTCAAGCCCAAATCATTTTCCTGAATTTTCCAACTAGCACGGTTTGACACTTGAGCATGGATCGTGCTCTAACTCCTCAACCGTGCATAATTCTTCGACCTTTATTGTTCGTATGAAAAATAACAGCACGGGTCGTGATCTAACTCTTCACCCGTGATCGTTCAAAAATCAAATTACACAAGCACGATTTGCACCTTGAGCACAGGTCGTGCTCTAACTCCTCAACCGTGCATAATTCTTCGAATTATGTTGATCGGTTTGCTCATAATAGCACGGGCCAAGGCAAAATTTAAGCACGGGTAGATGAAAATGAAAACGTTTTTACCTCTTTTTTCCTCACTTTTTCAAGTCAGAAACGTTTCTTCCATTTTCTATGAGCAGCACTTCAATAATTTCCGGCGACTTTAAATCCTTCCAGCTGTAACTAAGCTGTAACTCCAGCGAAATTGTTTCTGGCATATGGCTTTGGTTTCAGAGCTCCTATTCCAGGCGTCTGCAAACAGCGTCTTCTTCGTCGTCTCTCCGGCATGAAACAGGGGACGGCGGTTGTGGCTTCAATTGACTCCGGCAGCAGCTTCGACGGTGGAAGACTTATTTTTCCGTGGTAACTTGCAGATTCCGGCGATGGATGCAGTAGATTTCCGGTATCTGGTTTTTTTCCGGCGAACTTGAGAAAAGTACAGAGGTTTCGGCGGCCGGTTGCTTCTTCGACTGGGTCTTCTTCGCTGTGGTCCGGCGATGGAGATTTCCATGGATTCCGGCGGTTACAACTTCCAATTCCGGCAACGATGCTGTGGCAGAGCATTACCGGCGAGCTTCATGGCGGACTCTGGTTGCGGCGTGGACTTGGAGCTTCGCGACGGGGCTGCTGTTTGAATCGGAGGTTGCCATTTTCTGCCATGGAGTTATGAATGCAGATGGTGGATATGATTAATTGGGAATAGGAATGGTAGTTGAGACGTGTGAGGTGAATGTGTGTCCACGTGTTATCTCCTTTTCTTTCCTCAGATTTGGTCAAAGCATAATACTCCTTTTCCTGCGTTTCATGATATCAATTTCTCTTTTTAAATTAGAAGAGCAAATGGCAAATGGGCTTTCATACCTCCAAATGGGCCTAAATAATTAAATTTTTAAATTGGCCAATAATATTAAGATTACATTAAATTAAATTATAAGCTTGTGTTTGCTTCGAGAAATGCTCAATTAATCCACAAAATAGCAAAACACATCTTTTCTCATATCAAGCACAATTGATCAAAATCAAGTGATAAAAACATGAAATTACAATTAAAATAGACAATAATAGCACACAAAATTCACGCAATTTTCACCCGAATCAAACCCCCCCAAACTTAAAATGTTGTTTGTCCCCAAACAACAAGAAAAAATAAAACATGAGGGTGAAATGATCTCAAAATCTACAATGTACACAAGAGGAATCTCACTCAATCATGTCAATTTTCAAATTCTCAAAGTGTCAAAGATGACTCAACATGCATACTAGAACTAAGATAGACCAAGTGAATTAATCAAACCAAATCAAGATAATATGCATAATTTGTGACCCTCTCCAAGGTAGTGTATCTCTCAAACTCTCAAAGAAAATGGGATGTGTTAACACTCAAGTCATTATGCACATACTTCACCATAAGCTTGCAAATTATCTCAATCTCGACTACAATTAATGCAAATGAGCAAGAAATCATCAAGGACTTTTAAGGGATGTAATGAGGTTTTTTGGTAAACCTCAATTTAAGGACATTGTGTTCAATTTTTTCAAACCTCATTTTCTTTTCTTTCCTTATTTTCTTTTCACTTTTCACACAATCAATCCTTTTTTTTTTCTTTTGCAAGCTCTTTTTTTTTCTAACACATTCAACACTCAAAATACACCACATTCTACATTTTGTCATATATTTCACTTCCTTTCCACAATTATAACACATTTTTCTCTTTTTCTTCAAACAACTCAAGAATTTGATCCAATTAAGGACAAAGGCTAAAAGAGAAAAATGGCTAAGTTTCATTCAAGCTCACAAAGAATAAGGCTTAAAGGCACAAAGTGGCTATCAAGGAATTCATATAAAGGGAATGGGGTATAATTTGGCTAAGTAGCTTGCAAACAAGAAAAATTGCCTCAAATCATTTTTCAAAACTCATGCACATTTAGCAATCTCAACAAGAACCTAAACAAGTTCTAGGAATTATGACACAAATGACTTCACACTCAAGCAAGGAAGATACATTAGACTTCAAAGATGAAAGTCTATCAATAAAGGCTCAAAGCCCACGGGGCTTTCAAATTTGTCACAAATCAAACATTTCTCAATGATCAAGTTCAACATGCTTCACAAAAATCCACTGTAATCCTAATCATGCAATCAAATATCTCATCAACTCATCAAATTATCCAAACAACATTCAAGAGCAAAATATCCTCAAGGTCAACTCAACCACAAGAATCAACCACATACACAATGCAAACCAAAATAATAGCACCACGGGTGCGTGCACCGGTGCAAAAATGCGATAGCCAATAATATGAAGCAACACCACAAGCCAATTATAGCAAACACTACAATATTCTAAAAAAAATAAAAACCCCCCCAAACTTAGAATGTTGCCATAGGCGACAATTCGAAGTTTGAGGCTACTGTTCTCCTTGCACATCCAAGCATCTTCATCAAATTTAGCACTTCACATTCTTTCTCGATCATTTCGATTCTTCTTCTTTTGCGTCCCAAAATTGCTTTGAGCTCCAAAATTTTCAACCAACAACTACAAGAGAATTAAGCAATCAACAAAAACTAACTAGAAAGCAATAAAAGAAAACAAGTAAAATCTTGGGTTGCCTCCCAAGTAGAGCTATTTTTAATGTCCTATGCAGGACGAACTCCCTTTAAGTTGAATTTTCAAGTGACACCATCTTTCCCTTTGCTTTGATACTTCTTGGATCCTCCCCCTTTCTTGAATCCATAGAAGCAACCATTGAACACTCCATCCGATGCTTCAACCTTATCAAAAGATCTTGATGTCTTGTCCACTTCTTCACTTGAATAGGGTACTTTGCTTGAATTGGGGGAGTTTTTAAGAAAAACTCCCCCAAACTTGGTTCTCTTGCTTACCTCGAAACCCTTAGACTCAAGCTTGGACGAATTTTCCTCTTGCTCAATCTTAAAGCTCGCATCAACTTTGATATTCTTCTCAACTTGCTCTTTTTCGGTTGTCCGAATTGGATCCATCTTGGAATATTCATACTCATCATCTTCATCATCATGAAACTTCAAAGCTCTATAGATATTGAAGGATACTTTCTCACCATTGATATTTAGCTCAAGCTCTCCATTCCTCACATTGATCATAGCTCCACCGGTGGCCAAGAATGGTCGTCCAAAAATCAAGGGAATTGACTTGTTTTCCTCCATATCAAGAACCACGAAGTCCACCGGAATGATGAACTTATCAACCTTCACTAGCACGTCTTCAATCACGCCTCTATGGTATGTTATGGATCGATCAGCTAATTGAAGGTTGATGTTGGTAGGCTTCAACTCTCCTAAACCAAGTCTCTTGAAGATAGAGAGAGGCATAGGATTGATGCTCGCTCCGAGATCACATAATGCCCGATAGTCTTCCCCTTTTCCAATTTTACAAGGAAGTGTGAATGAACCGGGGTCTTTGAGCTTTGGTGGAAGCTTTGCTTGAAGGATTGCACTACACTCTTCGGTGAGATTCACAGTCTCATAACTCGTCATCCTCCTTTTGTTAGACATGATGTCCTTCAAGAATTTTGCATAGTTAGACATGGAATGTTGATGTGAATCTTCTTGAATATCTCCAAAAACTTGACAAATTTTTCACCCAAGCTTTGCTTCTTGAACCTTTGTGGGAATGGGAGTGGAATATCTTGTTTTCATTTGTCTTGAGGAGGTGAAGGTGTGGTCTTCTCTTTCTCTACCTTCTGCTCCTCAACTTTCTCTTCTTCAACTTCTCTCTCTTGCTCTTTCCTTTCTTGAATCACTTCTTCTTCAGTTTCTTCTTTTGAATCTTCTTCACTAGGCATCTTAGGACCTTCATAAGTGGTTCCACTTCACAACTTGATGCCTTACAATGCTCCTTAGGGTTCAATTCCGTGTT
Source organism: Prunella vulgaris (assembly GCA_026898435.1). Lineage (NCBI taxonomy): Eukaryota > Viridiplantae > Streptophyta > Magnoliopsida > Lamiales > Lamiaceae > Prunella > Prunella vulgaris. The sequence goes on along the minus strand of JAPKLY010000156.1, from coordinate 861,114 downwards.
TGAAGGAAATTGACCTTGCTTATGTTGGCTCCCCATCATGTTGGCGATTTGGCCCCCTTGAATCTCAATGGCCTTCACATTATCCTTGATCCCTTCAATCTTCTCATCTTGCTTGGCAAACCTATGTCTCGTCTCTCTCATGAAGCTTTTGGTCTCCCCCATAAAAGAGGTGAACATCTCTTCCATTGACAATTTCTTGGAAGGTTCCTCAATCACTCCATCATTAATCGTGAAATCCGCCGACGGTTGAATTACATTCCTTGGATTGGCATATGAGAAATTCTCATGATTTCTCAACACCGGGTGGTATTGATTTGGGTTGTGATGAGGAGGATGTCCTCGATATGACCTTTCACCAAAATTTCTCTCCCTTTGATACCCATGTAGCGAGCTTCTTCTAACGGTGATCCTTCCATTTGCTCCTTGATACTTTGCTTGGACATCAAGGAGGTCAAATTATCCACCTTAGTAGAGAGCTTTGCAAGAAGTTCCGACTCTTGAGTGGAGACAATTCTTCGAAGTTGTCTTCTTTCGGATGGCCATTGACTTCCATTCTTCGCTAAGTCCTCTAGAAGATTGTATCCATCATTCATTGTTCGATTCAACAAGGATCCTCCTACCGAACAATCCACCATGGTACGTGTTTGATGATCCAACCCATTGTAGAAGTAGCACAATTGTTGAACATGAGAGAACCCATGTTGTGGACAACTTCTCACCAAGTCTTTAAACCTTTCACAGGCCTCCGTCATTGACTCATCTTCCATTTGTGCAAATGTGCAAATGAAGATATTTCTCCCCTAATTTGAATGGTCTTGATAGGGGAAAATACTTCATAAGGAAAGCATCCACTAAGTCGTTCCACCCTTCAATCACCCTTAGGTCAAGGGAGTTGTACCAATGCTTCGCTCGATCTCAGAGGGAAAATGGAAATAGTTGGAGTCAGATGTAGTCTTGAGGCACTCTCCTTATCTTGATGGTCCCACTTATCTCAAGAAATTGAGATAAATGGAGGTTCGGATCTTTACTTGGTAGTCCACCGAATTGATGATTTTGCACCATGATGATTAGTTGAGGTTTGAGCTCAAAATCATGAGCATCAATGGGCTCTCTCCCTGCTCCCCTATGAGGTTTTGGCACCGGTCAAAAATGATCTATAAGAACTCTTGGTTGTCTCGGTGCCCCTTCTCTAGCTTGAGCCTCTTGTCGTGGCTCATCATCATTTAACATGTTCCCATGATTCTCATGATCAGACCCTTCATCTTCAATAACTTTCTCCATCAACGGGTTTGGATTATTTTCTCCTATATTCATCACCACTCTCACTTGTCTCCTTCTTTCGGTGTTTTGCCTCCTATAACGGGCTTCAATCTCTAAGTCCAAAGGTAGAAGGTGTTGTTCTCTCCTTCTAGACCCCGTGATCATAAACCATGCCAAGAAATTTAAACACGTTAGAATATAACAAGAGTAGTAGAATCAACAAGCAAATAAAAAGTATTTTTGGTATTTTCAAAATTAAGAAAGCACGTAAACTCTAGTGAAAAACTCAACCAAATAACACTCTAGAACTAATAATGCCCTTCCCCGGAAACGGCGCCATAAACTTGTTCCGATATTTTACAACACATAAAATTAAACAACCGCAAGTGCACGGTGTCAATCGTAGGATGGTAAATACGAGTCGATCCTGCGAGGAAGGGTTAGGGTAAAAATATTATAAAATGATTTTGTTCTTTCTAGAAAAGATCACTTAATGAAGGTGTTTTGAACTTAATCTATTTCTAATTATCAACTAAAATGTCACTAGTAATAATTAAAGAAAATAGAAACAAATAAAATGATCAAATCAAGTTTCATGCAATCCTGATCACGAAAATAGACAAATAACAATCAATAAAAGAAAAGTAGGTTCCAAGGCATTTGCAATATCTAGAAATCCATTTATGGTTAAAGACTCATTCAAATGGTATTGTGTTTGTTCCTATAGGGATGATCACTTAAGTAGAATTAATTAATTTCTCAATCTAATTAATCCAAAGAAAACAATAACAAGTTTGTATCTCTACCTCACAAGTTGTTGCAACCCAAAATAGCACCTAGGATTATTAGTTCCCTCCAAATAAATTAATTCTTTCTCAAGCTCTTAACAAATTGAGTCATGCACTCAAGTTCTATTAGTTAGTCTAATTTCTCAATCTAAACTAACAAACAACAAATAGCACATTATCATTTGCAACTAATAACATGCTTTCAAAATAAGATTGAGCACATGAATAGAAATAGCCACACAAATACCAAATAAACAAAAAATTAACTCATAAATTTCAATCTAAATATTTACAAAGCCCTAGAACCAGTGTTCTAGCCAAATACCAACATAAATTCAACAATTACAAAATTAAAATGATAACAAAAATAAAATAAGGGAAATAGAATTTAGTCTCTTGTAGATGGTGAGTGATCAAAATCCTAGCTCAAGGCCTATTTCCATGCTACAAAATGATAAGAAAAAGATAAATAAGGTAAAAACACCTCCAAGTGTGTGCTATTGTATGTTTCTCTCGGCTGCTGTATTGTTGTTTCCGTTCTAAAATCTGAATTTGGATATTCATACCCTTTGAAATTAGGGCACAAGAATCAAGAAATAAAAAATTACCCACATTCTCCCAACTTCTTGGAAATTAGAAATATGCCCAGCTCTCTTTCTCTCGGATCGAGTCTTCTTACAGTGAAAATGGGCTGCAGAAATGGGCCTCAAGCCCAAATCATTACCCTTATTGTTCGGATGAAAAATAACAGCACGGGTCGTGCTGCTCTAACTCTTCACCCGTGCTCGTTCAAAAATCAAATTACACAAGCACGGTTTGCACCTTGAGCACGGGTCGTGCTCTAACTCCTCAACCGTTGATATGTTTGCTCAGAATAGCACGGGAAATTTAAGCACGGGTAGATGAAGATGAAAACGTTTTTACCTCTTTTTTCCGCACTTTTTCAAGTCAGAAATGTTTCTTCCATTTTCTATGAGTAGCACTTCAATAATTTCCGGCGACTTTAAATCCTTCCAGCTGTAACTCAGCTGTAACTCCGGCGAAATTGTTTCTGGCATATGGCTTTGGTTTCAGAGCTCCAATTCCAAGCGTTGGCGAACATCGTCTTCTTCGTCGTCTCTCCGGCGTGAAATAGGGGACGGCAGTTGTGGCTTCAATTGACTCCGGCAGCAGCTTCGACGGCGGATGACTTATTTTTCCGGTGGGAACTTGCAGATTCCGGCGATGGATGCAGTAGATTTTCGTATCTGGTTTTTTTTCCGGCGAACTTGAGAAAAGTACAGAGGTTTCGGCGGCCGGTTGCTTCTTCGACTGGGTCTGCTTCGCTGTGGTCCGGCGATGGAGATTTCCATGGATTCCGGCGGTTACAGCTTCCAATTCCGGCGACGATGCTGTGGCAGAGCATTTCCGGCGAGCTTCATGGCGGACTCTGGTTGCGGCGTGGACTTGGAGCTTCGCGACGGGGCTGCTATTTGAATCGGAGGTTGCCATTTTCTGCCATGGAGTTATGTATGCAGATGGTGGATATGATTAATTGGGAAAAGGAATGGTAGTTGAGATGTGTGAGGTGAATGTGTGGCCACGTCTTATCTCCTTTTCTTTCCTCAGATTTGGTCAAAGCATAAGACTCATTTTCCTGCGTTTCATGATATCAATTTCTCTTTTCAAATTAGAAGAGCAAAATGGCAAATGGGCTTTCATACCTCCAAATGGGCCTAAATAATTAAATTTTCAAATTGGCCAACAATATTAAGATTACATTAAATAAATAGGCAACTAATTATTAAAATTAGCGAACCCATTTTATTCCTGAACTCTATTCACTCAATTAATTTCACAAAATTATGTGCTTGTGTTTGCTTCGAGAAATGCTCTATTAATCCACAAAATAGCAAAATAAATCTTTTCTCATATCAAGCACAATTGATCAAAATCAAGTGATAAAAGCATGAAATCACAATTAAAATAGACAATAATAGCACACAAAATTCACGCAATTTTTACCCGAATCAAGGACCTACCAGGAGCGTCTAAATCCTGAAAGGAGGAGGACAAACCAGGTAGTTTTTGAAGGGCGAAAGATTCTTGATTCCTATAATGCTCAGACAAGACCTCATGTGCCTAGAGGCCGAAAAGAGCAATCCCTTTCCAGGACACACCAAGGCCCCTTGCACCCAGGCCTAGGAAAAATCGGAGGCCGGCCCCCAAGAAGAAATCCAGGGCCTCTGCACCTCAGGTTGACACCCATACACCCTCTACTTCCAAGGCATAAAGGAAGAAGAGAACGGTGTATGTAGATGTTTCAGTGAGATAAATCTATACCTCTGATGCTATTAGGGTAGTAAGACAGATTTGGATCCCGAAGGGTACAACTGACACAATAGGACCCAATACAAGATGGGTACTTGAAGCCTGATTCTATTCAGGTCGCTGTGGGTTGCAAGAAGAAGAAGGAGGATCCAAGAAAGGAAGCATGGTATCTAGACTCAGGATGTTCAAGCCACATGACCAATTTCCGTGATCTCCTTTAGGACTACATTGCTCAGGAAGGCCCGCAGGTTACCTTTGGTGATAACTCTAAGGGTTTCACCAGAGGATTTGATACTCTTGTTATTGGCTCTGTCTGTGTGCTTAATGTATCTTATGTTGAGGGCCTTAGGCATAACCAGCTATCCGTTAGTCAGTTTTGTGACCGAGGATATAGTGTAGAGTTTACATCGAATATATGCCTTGTTAAAGATAAATCTACACTGCATGTTCTGATTACAGGTGTCAGGAGAGAAAACGTATATTTTGCTTACTTTAAGAGCAGCTCTCCTGGAACTTGTTTGATTGCTAAAAGTTCTTTGAAACTCAGCTATTATGGCATAAACGCCTAAACCACATGAAATTTAAGATTATTAACAAAATTTCTCAACTTTCTCTTGTAGAAGGTCTTCCTGATGAAGATTTTTGCAAGGACCACTTGTGCGGAGCATGTTAGGAGGGCAAGCAAACAAAAGCTTCATTCAAGGAGAAATGTGTCTTCTCAACTGACAGAGTGCTTCAGCTCCTGCACATGGATCTCTTTGGTCCAATTACTCCTATCAGCATTAATGGTAGAAAATATATCCTTGTTGTAATTGATGATTATTCCAGGTATACATGGGTGATTTTCTTGCTGAACAAGAAGGAGACTCAGGTGAAGCTTCCAGAGTTACTAAGGAAACTGAGTATGGAACAGGGTCAGAGCATTGTTAGGATCAGATCAGATCGTGGAACTGAATTTATTAATTATTATATAACTGACTTCTGTACTAAAAATGGCATTGCTCATGACACTTCTGCAGCTAGAACTCCTCAGCAGAACAGGGTTGCTGAAAGAAGAAACCGGACACTGATGGAAGCTGCCAGGACTATGCTGGCTGAGTTAGGTCTGCCCAAGAAGTACTGGGCTGAGGTGATCAACACAGCCTGCCATCCCGAACAAACAACATGCTTAGACGCCATATAAGACTTGGAACAAGAGGAAGCCTCGTGTCTCTTATTTCCATATCTTTGGGTGTAAGTGTTTCATCCTGAACAACAGGAAAGACCAGTTGAAGGCTTTTGACAACAAGTCTGACGAGGGAATATTCTTAGGGTATTCCCTGGTTAGTAAAGCTTTCAGGGTCTACAACAGTCGGACTCTTGTTGTGGTGGAAACACCTCATGTTACATTTGAGGAGTCTGCATCAGTGCATAGGACGCGGGCTCCTAGTCCTGTCACTGAGGGGATCACCAAGAGGATGACACGACTTAGCCTAAAGAAGAATCCTGAATCCAAGATTAAACTCATGCGCTCCCATGGGATGGGATGATGAGGATCAGGAAGGTGCTCAGGCCAACCCTCAGGAAGCCATCGCCTCAGCGAATGTTGATTCTCAGACGGTGGCACAGACTCAACCTGAGGTAAGGACTGTCGGCGATGATGCTTCTGCACCTTAGACAGTTACTGAGTCCAACTCTGTAGGAGGAATCAATGTACTTGACATTGAGCAAAACCTCAAGAAATGACTCAGTCTTCCCTTCTCTTGTTCACTTTACTGAGTTTATGCCTTTATTAGATACTGACATTTCAGGATCAGGCGAGGGAACCTCAAAAGCTTCAGAAGCTGCCATAGGCTGAAGAACATGGCTATAAGATCACTCAGTAGAGGATATCATTTGTGATATCACTGAGGGAGTCAGGACCAGAAGGTTCCATGGCGAGAGTGCTTTGATCTACTGCTTTCTGTCTGATCAGAAGCCCAAGAACATTGAAGAAGCTCTCACTGACTCAAACTGGATCTTAGCCATGCAGGAGGAACTCAATCAGTTTGAGCGGAATCAAGTTTGGGAATAAGTGGAGAGACTTAGGCGTCAACACATTATTGGCACCAAGTGGGTCTTAAAGAACAAGGGATAAGAAGAATGTTGTAGTCAAGAACAAGACCAAACTGGTGGCTAAGGATTACTCTCAGGCCGAAGGGATCGACTATAATGAAAATTTTGCCCCAGTAGTATGATTTGAAGCAATCAAGTTGTTCCTGGCGTATACAACCTTCAAGAAATTCAAGGTGTATCATATGAATGTAAAGAGTGCTTTTCTGAATGGTGTACTGAATGAGGAGGTGTATATAGAGCAACCCCCAGGATTTGAGATAAGATCTATCACCTGAACAAAGCACTCTATGGACTGAAACAAGCTCCTAGAGCTTGGTATGATACCCTCTCTCAGTTCCTGATAGACCATGGGTTGGTGGGAGGAACAATTGATAGAACTCTATTCAGGATCACTGAAGGTGAGGACATTCTTCTGGTTCAGATTTATGTCAATGATATAATTTTTGCATCACCAAACCTGAAGTTGTGTGAGAAATTCTCCAAGCTGATGATTGGTAAATTCGAGATGTCCATTATGGGGGAGATGAATTTCTTCATAAGTCTACAAGTCAGGCAATTAGACTTCAGAATCTTTATCAATCAGTCTAAGTACACGAAGGATTTGATTCAGAAGTTTGGTTGTCAATCCAGCAAGGTCTCAAGGATTTCGATGAACACTAATGAGAAGCCAGATCCTGACAAGGAAGGGATCTTCGTAGACTAGACTGAGTACAGGGCACTGATAGGATCTTTATTGTACCTGACTGCAAGTCGACCTGATATCACTCATGCAGTAGGAGTGTGTGCGAGATACCAGTCAGATCCCAAGAAGAGTCATCTAGAGAGTGCCAAAAAGATACTAAAATACCTTAAGGGTACTGTCAATTTAGGACTTTGGTATCCCTCTGATGATAACCTAGAACTGATAGGCTATTCTTATGTTGATTATGGAGGCTGTCAGATTGATAGGAAATTGTTAGTCCCAAAGACAGTTTTATTGGTAGAAACACTAAGTCAAGTCTAGAAGGGGGGTTGAATAGACTTGACAGGTTCCAAAACTTTTCTTTTTAGGCCTTTTATAAAAATCGGCAGACCACCTTAAAGGTCGTCTGGTTTTGAAAATTGTGCGCTGTGAATTTATAGTGCGGAAACATTTTAGCTTTGAAAATCTTTTAGTGAATTTAGTGCGCAGATAAGAACAGAAAAAATTAAAGAACACGAGACACAAAGATTTATAGTGGGTCCGACCAGAATGTCCTACTCCACTCTCCACAATCCAATAGGACTTGTGGGGCTCTCCACTAGCTTACTCACTCACTCACTGAGAGTCAAGCTCTCTTACAATCAGTCAATGCTTTAATGGCAATCGACTTTCGTACAGCTTCTACAAAGCTTTACAATGGATAGATATGAGTTTAGGGTGTTTTGAGTACGAGTAAGAAATTTGACAAAGTTTCGGACAGTCTAATCGCCTGATAATCCGTATATGATTTCTTCATTGGTACTCCTAATTATATGGTTGGATCACCTAGCCGTTAGAGTTGACTAGTGATTTGAATCCCTTTAAATTAGGATGCAATCAATCAGCGAGATTGATTGATCCGTCTTGATGATTCCCGGAAATATCTTTAATACCCCCAATCAATCAAGTTTGTCCCCTTGATTGATTGGTCTTCTATTCCGGAAATCTTCTAATTGTCGCAAGTAAACCCTTGATGGATTCCGTAAATTCTGGGTGGAGCACAAGACTGCTTCAGCTGATCTGTTGCCTCAGCTGGTATACCAGGCTCTGCTGGTATGTGTACCTCTGCTGATTCAAAAGACTTCTTTTTTTTTTCTCCACAAGTCTTCAAGAATCATGTCTTGATCAGATTGATCATCTGCTGGTATCACGGACCTCTGCTGGTGGCTCGGTCCTCATCTGATCTGAGTCCTAGTCTTGTCTGCAGCATGCTCTTCAGCTGGTCTTCTGACTTCAGCTGATAAATGACTCTTCTGATGTGCATCTTCAAACAAAGTCTGATGTCAGCTGCACATATCTTCTGTCTTCTGGAATCTGCTAAGATTTAGCTAATCTTCTTTCCTATGAATATTCTGGATCTTCTAGGCAGCAGGGTCTGTTTTCCCTTACTAGATACCTATCTAATCCTAGACTATTCATCAGCTGACTAACATGTTCAGCTTGTCCTATTACATGCTGAGTTTGTTTATTATATCATCAAAACATCTGACAAGAATATCCTAACAAATTCCCCCTTTTTGATGATATCAAAACCAACTCAGCTGATCTCAAAAGATAAGCAAATAAAAGATCAGAACCATAGGACAGAAAATAAGATCTTTATATAAGATCCCTTTGACAGAAGTTAAAGGCGGCTGACAACAAGTAGTTGTCTGGAAATGTAAATACTTCATTTAACATAAAAGAAGAGTACAAGAAGCTGACTCAGCTGGACTACTACATCAGGGACCTTCTGTTAGCAGTTGGAACTTGCATCCAATCAAGGAATCTCTTATCTATTGCCTTCAAAGCAGGGGCAGACATGTCAGGAAGGGTTGAAAGGAAACAGGTCACCATGTCCATTCAGATCTTCTGAATCTCTTTCCAGTTAGGCTTTCCACTGTTATCTGCTGGCATGGGAAAATATTCCAGTTCTGGTAGGTCTGGTTGGGCATGAGCTTTGATCATGATCTCAGTGATGAACTTTGAGAAATCTGGATAATGATCCTTCAGCCAATCTCTGAATTCAGCTTTCTTTACCCTTTCTCCTCTAGTATCCTCTCCTCTAAGGACATAGAAGTGAATAAAAGTTCTTGCTTTGATTATTCTCCAGAGACCAAATTAGGAGTCGCCTGATCATCTTCATTAATCTCAAAGTTGTCAGCTGGAGCAACAAACTCTGTCTCCACTGTCTTAGGACAGTCTAAGGTAATGCCATCTTTCAGTAGTAATGCCCTTGCTACTCGCAGCAGACCTTCAGACGAGGTCAACTCAGAAGGGGCCTTAACATCCAAGGCATCCTTCAAAGTATATTCCCAAGTCGTGAAATTGGCCTCACCTATTTCCTCTACAAGATTCAGGAAAAAGGCAACTGGGCCCTCTCTAGCTCGTCCCCAGGCGAGCCCTTCAACCAACATATCAAGGTGGGCTGGGTAGTTTAGTAGTTTAGGGATGCAGTAGGAAATATGGGCTAGGGTTGTGACTGTTATGCCCCTTTCTATTGTACCTTTTTTGCGAAGGTTTGTGAAAGATGCATGAGGATCATGATCAGCAGGGGAAGTAGGGGGTTCCATGGATATGGGATATGGGTTTAGGGTTTGTGGGACAGGTGATGGCTCATCAGAGGCAGCCAAATCTTCTGGTTCATTGCCAGCTTGGAATGATGATGGTGAAGGGTCAGTTGGTTGTGAGGTGGAAGGGTGGTCTAATTGTGAGGTGGGTGTATTGTGAGAAGAGGTTTGGTGGATTAGGGATTGAGAATGGTGTGGTGGATTAGAAGTGTGGGATTGTGTGAGGGGGGAAGAAGGTGAAGGATGAGCTGACATAATTGGCTGAGCCTCGACTGGGGAGGCAGCTGGAGATGCCTCTTCTGAGGTTGAGAGATGAACCACTGGAGTAGATATTTCTGCTGCAACTGCTGGATCTTCTTCTTCCTCAGCAGCGTGAGGACCAGGGTAGTCCTCAAAATCAAGTGATCCACTTGCTTGTTCTTTATCAGATGGCTCGTTAGCAAGCATTGTGGATCTAGCAACAGTGGACTTTTTCTTCAATCTGCTCAGAGGAACAGTGTCAAGATCTTCCTCGTCTTCTTCCTCGAAGGAAAGCTTCCTCTGAACAGGATCTGTGTCCCTCTTGGACTTCTTCTTCTTCTCACTTGACAGCAGATTGCTGAGCTTTTCTCTTCTGCTTTTTCTGCTTCCTAGCAGAAGGACCCTGAGCAGCAGGAGCAACTGAAGCAGGTCTAGCAGCTGCTGGAGCATTCTCTGCATTAGAGTCAGGAACTCCAAGGGCTTTGATATCTCTTGCCCGTATGAATTTTGAACCAGAGAAATCATAGAAGCTGTTTTCTTCCCATTCGTGCCCTTGCATCAGACGACGCAAGATGATGGTGATCTTGGTTGCCATGGAGCACTTGGACTTCAAACCATAGACATTTTGATTCCCAACCAAGTTTTTAGAGAATTGTTGAGCCTCTTGCTTCAAACGATTCCAAACCATTCCAACCCAGTCAGTTCTTACACCATCTAGGATGGCATGAGCAACACTCAACCTGCGTCTGGTAAGAGCATCCGGACTCTGTTGTTCTGCCATGATGACCTTCGTGACAATATCCATCAAGAACATGTATCTCCGTCAGAGCATATTTTTCTTTAGATCTGTAGTCATTCCTTGACAACTTCTTCTTGCCATTCTCTAAAATGTCTCTAGATAATCATGCTCTTTGTAAATAAGGGGATCAACTCCACTGGAAGATAAATCAAACCAGTTAGCAACATTTTCCCTGGTCAGTGTCAGATCCTCTCCATCCACCTTCGAGCGAATGACATTATCACTGAACTTTGTGCGAATCAAGAAGTGCATCGCGAAAATGTTCAGCGTCTTGTTGTCAGGAGGCACCATGGAAGTGTAGGTCTGAAGACGAGTCTTCTTGAAATCAAGTTTAAAATTTCTCGTGCCTCAAGAAGACGAGTCTTCTCGAAATCCACACACATTTCAACATACATATCCTTGACAATGGCATTTCAGTTCGTGGTAGCCATAACTGAAAAGAATAAAAGCAAGAGAAAGAGTAGAGAGATAACGGTAGGTAGATATTGCAGAGAGTGGAAAAAGTTCTTATGAAGACGATGAGGGGTAAATATATAAGTAATGGGTTAGGAAGATGAGCAGTTTTCCAAAAAGATGGGTAAAAAACTGATCGTTAGATCAAAGAGATCGACATGTTGCATCACATAGATCAAGGGTCTGGATTAAAAGACCTTTGAGTTGATTAGAGGTGATGCATATGTGTCTGGATTTAAAAAGCGTTTTGGGCCACCCAAAATTCCGCCTTTTTGAAAATGCAATGATTATGACTTGAAAAAGTAATTTTTGGGCAGTGAGAAATTAATTACAGTCTGACATCGATTTTGGAAAATGGTAAATCCCAGATTTTACAAAGAAACAAAATCTTTTGATTGCCAAATATCTAAAAATTAATTTTAGAAATTAGGGATTTAACCAAGATTTGAAGAGATTTCATAAAATAAGACAATTTTAAAAAAATAAAGAGAATTTATCATTCAGTCGACAAGAAGAGTCAGCTGATAGGGTCCCCTTCCAAAATCATCTCTTCTGCTCATCTTAATTGCCTCTCATCTGACATGGGTCAGAAGAAGGGAAATAACTTTGTCTGATTCTCTTGACTTATACCTGAAACATGTTAAGGGAAACAAGACAGGATAGAGAACTAGAAAACATAAAGAAGACATACCAGACCAGCTGACATATGTATCAACTGGTTATCATAGTAGATTCCCCTTCAGCTGAGCATCAACTGAACTGCTTGTACACCTCATCTATCCTTACTAAAGAACTGCCTCTCCATCCACCATTCCTAACTCTGCTACTAATTCTCTGAATTTGATCTCAGCTAAAGGCTTAGTGAGAACATCTGCCCTTTGCTTCTCGGTGTGAATCTGCTCCATCCTGATGTCACCCTTTTCAGCATGATCTCTAAGGAAATGATGTCTTATGTCCACATGTTTACATCTGGTATGGAGAACTGGATTCTGAGTAATGGCAATTGCACTTGTGCTATCACAGAAGATAGGAATCTCCTCTATGATCACATGGTCGTCCCTCAGCTGCTGTCTGATCCAAAGCAGCTGAGAACAGTAGCTACCAGCAGCCATGTACTCTGCCTCTGATGTGGAAGTAGCTACTGATGTCTGCTTCTTGGAGAACCAAGAAATCAATTTACTTCCCAGAAACTGACATGTGCCTGAGGTTGATTTCCTATCAATCTTGCACCCTCCATAGTCAGAGTCTGAGTACCCACTCAGCTGAAAGTTGTCATCAGCTGGGTACCAGAGGCCAAGATTGGAAGTACCCTTCAAATACTTCACAATATTCTTTGTTACTTCCAGATGAGATTTCTTAGGATTTGCCTGAAATCTAGCGCATACTCCTACTGCAAAGCTGATATCAGGTCTGCTGGCAGTAAGATACAGAAGAGAGCCTATAAGGCCTCTATAGAGTGTCTGATCTACCTTCTCACCAGTCTCATCTGGGTCCATGCTAAAGTTTGCCATCATTAGAATCTTAGCCTCCCTGCTGTTACTGACTCAAACTTCTCTGTCATGTTCTTGACATACTTAGCTTGGCTTATGAATGTTCCATTGGGCATCTGCTTCACCTGCAACCCAAGGAAATAGGTCATCTCCCCCATCATGGACATCTCAAACTTCTTTCTCATCAGTTTACTGAATTGATCGCACATCTGCTTGTTGGGGGAGAAAAAAATGATATCATCCACAGAAATCTGCACCAAGAGGATATCATCTCCATCTTCTATGCCAAACAAGGTCTTGTCAATCTTTCCTTTGCTGAATCCACTATTCAGTAGAAACTGAGAAAGAGTATCATATCATGCTCTAGGCGCTTGCTTTAGTCCATATAAAGCATTTTGCAGCCTATAAACCTTGTTCCCAATTTCAAACCCTGGTGGTTGTTCCACATACACTTCTTCTGCTAGGTTTGCATTCAAAAATGCTGACTTGACATCCATCTGATATACTTTGAACCCTTTGTAAACATCATAGGCAAGAAACAATCTGATGGCTTCTAGTCTAGCCACATGAGCAAAGGTCTCATCATAGTCAATACCCTCTGACTGTGAGTACCCCTGGGCTACCAGTCTTGCCTTGTTTCTCACCACAACATCATTCTCATCCTTCTTGTTCTTGAAGACCCATTTAGTGCCTATGACCTTCTGATGTCTGGGACTCTCTACTAGAGTCCAAACCTCTTGTCTTGCAAACTGATTTAGCTCCTCTTGCATAGCTACAATCCAGTTTGGGTCCTCAATAGCTTCTTGGATGTTCTTGGGTTCAATCACAGACACATAACAACTGAATTGAGCACCCAAGTTAAGCTTTCTTCTTGTTTGAACGCCTACGCTTGGATCACCTAGAATCTGCTCAGCTCAGAAATCAGATATCTTCTTTTTACCCCTCTGAGGTGCTAGGGTCTGCTCCTCTTGGGTTTCGTCTGACATTCCCCCTTGGTTAGTGTCAGGAGTCTTTAAACCCTCATCTGGTGCTAATGAAAGCTTCTCTGCCGACTTGGGCTTGTCATCTGAATCTGATTCTGAATCAATCCTGGGTACTATAACCTTGATTAGATCTGGATTGTCTTTCAGATTCAGCTGATCCATCTCATCTACTAGCTTCTCTTTGCTGTACTCATGAAAAGATTCATCAAATACAACATGGGGTGTTTCCTCCACACAAAGAGAAACCTTATTGAAAACTCTATAGGCTTTGCTGCTGCCAGAATATCCTAAGAATATTCCCTCAGCAACCTTTGCATAAAAAGTTTTTAACTTGGTTTTTTCATTGTCATGAATGAAACACCTACGCCAAAAAATATGGAGAAATGAAAGGTTAGAAGATTTACATTTGTACATCTCATAGGGGGTCTTGCCATGCCTCTTGACTAGCAAGATCTATTCTGGATGTAGCAAGCAGTATTGATGGCTTCTGCCCAAAATCACTGAGGAGTCTTGTATTCAGCTAACATAGTCCTTGCTGCTTCCTTGAGAGTTCTATTTCTTCTCTCAGCCATCCCATTCTGCTGGGGTGTTCTGGCAGCTGATGTCTCATGCTGAATATCATTCTCCCTGCAATAGTCAGAAACAACAGAGTTAATGAACTCAGTACCTTTGTCACTTCTGATTCTGACTATGCTGAGGTCCTGCTCCTTCTAAATCCTTTTGAACAGCTCCAGCATCTTGACCATAGTTTCATTCTTCTTGAACAGGAACACTACCCAAGTGTATCTTGTGTAGTCATCCACTACCACCAGTGTGTACTTCCTTCCACTGAAACTAAGAGGTGAAACTGGTCCAAACAAATCCATGTGAAGCAGCTGGAGTGCCTTTGTTGTGGAAGAACTTTGCACATCTTTGAATGAGGCCTTTGTCTGGTTTCCTTTCTAGCAGGCATCACACTTCTGTTCAGATGCAAACACCTCATTTGGGAGTCCTCTAACCAGACCCTTTCTTGCAACCTTGTTGAGGGTCTTGAAGTTCAGATGACCCAATCTCTTGTGCCAAAGCCAGCTGATCTCAGATGAGCTTTTAGCAACCAAACAAGAGTCAGTTGGGTAGCTTGCAAAATCTGCAAGATACATGTTACCTCTTCTGAGGCCAGTTAGTAGCACCTGCTTAGTTAAATCATTTATCACAAGGCAAGAGTTCTTAGAAAATCTTACTGAATATTCTTTGTCACAAAATTGAGATACAGACAGAAGATTATGCATCAGCCCTTCTACAAAGTAGACTTCTTCAACTCTTGTTCCTTTGATCAGCAGGGTGCCAACTCCTCTGGTGACTCCAAAATTGTTGTCACCAAACACAACTCTAGGCCCATCTAGCGTCACAAAATCTTGGAGGAGATGCTTCTCAAACGTCATGTGCTTTGAGCATCCGCTATCAATGTACCAGACATGATTCTTGGCTTCTCCTTTCTCAATTGGGCTAGAGCTCGCCTGAAATTATACTCAGGCTTTAGGTACCCTTTCTTCGGGTCCTGATTGGTTAGCATCTAATTTCTGGATCCACAAGTAAAGATCATCCTTATGAGGTTTAGGAGATCTCAACTTTCTACCATACTTGTCCACAAAAATTATCTCCCTAAGAGGATCTTTTCTAGGGCGGTGAGTAATGACAGCAGGCTTATAAGTGGGCTGCTCGTATGGGTAGTTTCGGCTTAAGCCTTTGAATGACTCATAAACTTTAGCATATGAGGGCTTGCCAGTCTTGGTTACGTTAAAAGTAACCCAGGGATGAGGTCTGTTTAGCTTAGGCTTTCTCTGCTGAGATGGCCCAGGCTTATCATCCCTCTGCTGATCCTGCTGAGGCTTCTTCTTCTTAGCATAGCTATGAATGGGATGCCTCTTCTGGTCTTCGGGCTTTTGAGCTTTGGACTTATTTTGATCACCAACAGGATTTTGAGCTTTTGTGTTCTTCTGCCCAGCTGAGACCTTGTTTGTCTCTCTGCTCTTTTGCCCTTCTGGTACAGATGTAGGCTCAGCTGGCCCTTTACCCTTACGAGGATCCCGGATGAACTCACTGTCACTTTTCTTCTTCCTTTGTGGCTTGGGTTTGGGATAACCAAGACCCCTTTTATCATTCAGAGTTTGTGAGGATTTAACTATTTCAGACACGACAATTTTTGCCTTAGTCAGCTGATCCACTTTCAGCTGAAGCTGCTGTGAATTTTTAGTTATCAGTTCGTTCTGTTTGAAGAGTTCATCGAACTTACCTGTCAGCTGTTTATGTTCATCACTCAAGACTATATTCTCATAGGGTAACCTTTCTATCAACTTCTCCTGTTCTTCACATTTTGCTATTAAGTCAGCTGACTTGTTAGCTTGTGAGTCATAGGATATCACTGGCAGTCTAATACTCTCCAATTCCAATCTCAAATTTTGAACTTCAGCTTTCAGCATGGAGTTCTCCTCTTCTAATTTAGAACAAACTTTTAAAGAGGATTAGAGATCAGACAACAATTTTTGTACATCTGACTCCATAGAATAGGTAGGGGAGCAAGATGAGCTAACAGACGGGGTTGGAGAAATTACCTCTTCCACCTTAGCCGTAAGACAGATATCTTCCTTTAACTCAAAGTCATATGAGGATGAGGATGAACTAATGTCTTCATTCTCCTCCTCTGCCAGCAGGGCTCTCTTGTCAGCAAATCTACGATCTCTCTTAATTCTCTTCTCCTCTCTCTACCTTGGTGTCAGCTGAGGGCAGTCATAGCTGAGATGCCCTGGCTTGTTGCAAGAATAACATACACCATCACCTCCTCTCTTGGGACTTGGTTCCCTCCTTCCTTCTAGAGACTTGTATCTGATTTCCTGATCATCTGATGGTCTCTTGGAATCAGATGACTTCTGGTACCTTCTGGAAGAGTCACCCCTGTTCTTCTTCCAATGCAAACAGTACTTCTGAAATTTGTTTGACATTTTATCAAACTTCTTGGTTAGCAAAGCAAGTTGTTCTTTTAGGCTCATATCCTCCGGGGTAGAGGTTTTCTCTTGGCTATCAGCTGTGGCAGAAAAAGCAACATTCTTGACAGCTGATGAGGATGATGGAGTCTCATCTTCTTGGTCCTCTTCTTGAATGTCGAACTCATTGGCTTTCAGATGAGATAGTGTGGTGACTAATCTCGGATAAGTTCTTGGTTTCCTTGATTACAGTCACCTTTACTCTCCATCTGGGGGTGAGAGATCTTAATATCTTGTTATTAATTTCTCTCTCAGAATATTCTTTCCCTAGTGAACTTGCCTTATTCAACATGTTGGTAAGTCTCATATCCAGTTGATCTGTTGACTCATCGGCCTTCATCTTGAACGTGTCGAATGTGTGGAGGACAGCTTGGAGCTTATTCTCTTTTAAGTTTTATCTGATCAGTGCCTTCACATATCAAGGAGAGTTTCTCCCACATCTTCTTTGATGTCTTGCATGTCTTGATCTTTTCTATATACTCCATGGACAATGTCTCAATTATTTTTGTTCTAGCCACTTGGTCAAGGTTGAAAAGTTTTCTCTCAGTATCAGACAATTCGCTCTTCTTCTTCTCTGGCTTCTTTCGTTCACTGATTTCAGCTTCTGGAGTCTTGCCATCACTTACTGTATCCCAGTAGAATTTAATTGGACCTTCCTCCAGAACATCCAACATACGATCATGAATGGCTCCAAGGTGATTATCCATCCTAAACTTCCAATAGTCATAATCTTCAATGGAAAACTCAAACACCATTTCTGCAAGTGGTTATTTTAAAATGCACACAATAGATTTCTAGAAAGATTTTCAAAGGATCTGTCCAGGTGACCACCAAAAGCTTTCTCAGGTTGTGGTCTTTGGGACACACAGCTCTGATACCACTTGTTGGGTCCCAAAGGTAATTTTAGAGGTAGAAACACTAACTCAAGTCTAGAAGGGGGGTTGAATAGACTTGACAGGTTCCAAAAACTTTTCATTTTAGGCCTTTTATAAAAATCGGCAGAACACCTTAAAGGTCATTTGGTTTTGAAAATTGTGCACTGTGAACTTATAGTGCGGAAATGTTTTAGCTTCAAAAATCTTCTAGTGAATTTAGTGCACAGATAAGAATAGAAAAAATTAAAGAACACGAGACACAAAGATTTATAGTGGTTCGGACCAGAATGTCCTACTCCACTCTCCACATTCCAATAGGACTTTTGGGGCTCTCCACTAGCTCACTCACTCACTCACTCACTCACTGAGAGTCAAGCTCTCTTACAATCAGTCAATGCTTTAGTGGTAATCGATTTTTGAACAGCTTCTACAAAGCTTTACAATGGATAGATATGAGTGTAGGGTGTTTTGAGTACGAGTAAGAAATTTGACAGAGTTTCAGTAAGTCTAATCGCGTGATAATCCGTCTATGATTTCTTCACTAGTACTCCTAATTATAATGTTAGATCACCTAGCCGTTAGAGTTGACTAGTGCTTTGAATCCCTATAAATTAGGATGAATCAATCAGCGAGATTAATTGATCCATCTTGATTATTCCCGGAAATATCTTCAAGACCCCCAATCAATCAAGGGACAATCAATCAAGTTTGTCCCTTGATTGATTGGTCTTCTATTCCGAAAATCTTCTAATAGTCGCAAGTCAACCCTTGATGGATTCTGTAAATCCTGGGTGGAGCACAAGACTGCTTCAGCTGATCTGTCGCCTCAGCTGGTATACCAGACTCTGCTGGTATGTGTACCTTTACTGATTCAGTAGACTTCTTTTTTTTCTCCACAAGTCTTCAAGATTCATGTCTTGATCAGATTGATCCTCTGCTGGTATCATGGACCTCTGCTGGTGTCTCGGTCCTCATCTGATCTGAGTCCTAGTCTTGTCTGCAACATGCTCTTCAGCTGGTCTTCTGACTTCAGTTGATAAATGACTCTTCTGATGTACATCTTCAAACAAAGTCTGATGTTAGCAACACAGATCTTCTGTCTTCTGGAATCTGCTAAGATTTAGCTGATCTTCTTTCCTATGAATATTCTGGATCTTCTAGGCAGCAGGGTCTGTTCCCCCTTACTAGATACCTATATAATCCTAGACTATTCATCAGCTGACTAACTTGTTCAGCTGGTCCTATTACATGCTAATTTTGTTTATTATATCTTCAAAACATCTAACAAGAATATCCTAACAGAAATCAACGACAGGCACATGTCAGTTTCAAGGGAGAAAACTAATCTCTTGGTTTTCCAAGAAACAAACAAGTGTTGCAACTTCCACTACTGAAGCTGAGTATATGGCGGCATGCAGTTGTTGTGCCCAGATCCTCTGGTTGAGACAACAACTGAGAGACTACCATGTAATTGCCACTGAAGTCTCAATTTATTGTGACAATAATCGTGCAATAGCTATCTCTCAAAACCCAGCCTTGTACACAAGGTGTAAGGATGTGGACATTAGGCATCACTTCATAAGAGATCATGTTGAAAAGAAAGATATCAGGATGGAGAGGATCCCTACTGATAAGCAAAAGACAGACATCCTGACTAAGGCTTTGCCTGAAACCAGGTTTTTTGAGCTATCAATAGAGTTAGGACTTCTTGACCCCGGAGTAGAGGACTCAGGATAAGTCTCAGTTCAGTATGAAGTACTAGTGGTGTCAAGAGGAATGACTGACTCAGGATCAGGAGTGTTTCAGAGAGAGGAATGGCTTTCAGGGGGAACTGACCTCAGGAAAAGGATCTTCGGATCAATACTTTAAAGATTCAGGACTCAGAACTCAGGGCTTGTCACCCTGATTGACCACAAGTGGTATCAGTCAAATTACTATATTTGACTGACTGGTATGTTTATCCTGAATTTTCTTGCATCATCTCTGTGTGTTAGACATCACATCAATCATGGGTGTTTAACTTTAAATCTCAGTCATTTATTTAATATTCAGTTATTATTTAATGTAATAATTTGAATTAATTTCGGACACCCTCTGACTCGCATTTAATGCGCATGGGCGGGAACTGTTTTTAATAAAGTTTTTGAATCACTACTCTTGAAAACCGAAAGGACACAAATTTCGTACATGCATATGCACCCTTAATCTCATCCGTTGAATCTAAAGAGTTTTTAAGTCTTAACCATTTGATTAATCTGAATATTGGGTATAAATAAGGAAGGTGTGTCCTTTACGCACTCATATGTTTTCTATCTATCTCTCTTTCTCTCTGCAACTAACCATCTTCTCTAGCACTCATCAATGGCGTTCTCATCCAAACAGTTCTGTGACAACCTCCAGTATCTGAAGAACTTCATCACTTATGAGCCGGTTGCAGACCTCACTTCGTCCGGCCACGAAGATGTGAAATCCATCCATAAATTTTGCTCCAAGGCCAAAATTCTAGACTAGGTCACCATGAAGTCATCTAAACATTGCCCAGTTTTGGTTGTTGTGTTCTATTTGCAATTGAAATAGAACGAAGATGGTGAATGGGAGGCGACTGTGCCATTGAGCCACTCCAAGCAGGTGGATGGTAAGACTATCATCGAGAGGAAGTGGGTGAAGATCAACATTCGGAACATGATCGGGAGGATCTTCTAGCTTCCTCACTCAACCAAAGACCGCCGGTTGCCCATGCCCAATGAATTTGGTGTTACGCATAAGTAAGATTTCCTGGATGCCATCCTGATCAAGCCCTCAACCTTCAAGCCAAGGATGAACAAGTTCCTCCTCCAGCCCAAATACAAACTGCTCTTTGATGTTGTCGTTTAGATTTTGTTTTTGTTCCACTATTTCTCTATATGCCTTTTTGCTTCTTGCTTTGAAGCTTTGCTTGACTATGAAAGTGTTGGCCGTTGGCTTAAATTTGATGCTTGTGACTCAATCAACTAGTGGCCAAGGTGGCTTCGACCGGTGGCAACACTCGGATAGCGGCGGGCTCCATATTTTGAGATTGACGGAGGGTGGCAAGGAAAGAGCAATTTCCAATAATCTGAATCAAGGTAGCGCGGGCTCGCTTGTTGGTGACGTTGTTTGCTGGGCAACAGAGGGGAAGAGCGATGACGGATTTCTGCGCGTCGACGCAGGCCTGGTGGAGCTAGAATTCTGACTTGTGGTCGAGCTTTGGGCAAAAGTTTGATGACCTGGAGGCAGAAACAGTGGTTTCTTATACGAGATTTCCCGACAACTGGTAATGACTTGATGGCAGTACCATGCATAATCATTAGAGGCAGGGGGTGACAACTTCCATCAATTTCGTCTTAAGATCTAGCGGTAGCGGGCTTTAGGCGAAGCATCTCAGACGGTGAGAAGCAGATCTGGTGGCATCCTTTATGCATTATTTTTTGGCTGAGACTGGAATTTTGGGGCATACTTTCGACGTATGCGTGATGGTGGATATGTTCATGTGTGATTCCCAGTGGTAGAAAGCGATGGACCTGATGGCAGCTTGTAGCAATGACGGTATAGGCAACAATTATTTCATACAGAGCAGCAATGTCGTAGAGTTTTTATGTCCACATTCCTGGCAATTTTTGGGAGCATTTTCTAGAATTATGGCTCGATTTCCTGATGGCTGATATGCACCTGAATCAGAGAAGAGCACCGGCTGAACAGAGGTGGAGCGCGACAGAGCATGGAGGCAGAACCGGTGGCATGTGTGAAACAAAATAAGGCAGCAACAAACGTCACAGTTTCCAGCTGCGATTTTGGGGCAATTTTGGTAGTGATGTGACGCAAATTTGGTTGTCCATCCGCTGATTGGCAAGTATAAAGATTGGGTGGAAGTAACAAGCAACGAGTTTTGCATGGGTAATTGGGCTCAAGAGACTTCGATATTCAAGACAATAAGATGTGGATCTTGAAGGCGGTGAATCATGAGGAGCCTCTGCTGACACCTGAAAGATGCATTGTCATATGAAAGAATAGATAGGACGGTCCTCTAACATTCGCTAGAAAATTCCACTACTCTGAAGGCTAGGAGTGGATCAAGGACGTTTTATGCTGTTGCAGGAAGATTCTTCAAGACATCAGAATCTACAAAGTTGTCTTCACGTCGTTGTTCACCTATGACTGCAACTTAGAGTCGATCAAGGCCTTCTTCAACATTAAGGATTGACAGAGCAGTTGGCTTCACAATATTAAGCTCCGTGCGATGTCATTCGGACAATGAAGCGCTGGAATAGACGACTCGCAAGCAGTGGTAAACTACTTAACAGAGAAGTGACTTATGAATCTTTGAAGTAGAGTTCCACACTTCAACCTTCATTGCTGGCAACTGAGAAGAGAAGCTCGAGTTCCATACGGTAGCATGCAAGCAGCTTGACTGTGATGTGATGGTCATTCGATGGTTACTTTGAGTGAAGACGAGCTTGAAGGACTTGATGCAAATCTTGGTAGCTTAGACAGAGTATGCAACTTCTTGGAGATTCCAAATTGCAAGGTGAGATTTAGCTTGAACTTCAGCATTACACATCCATGTGAGCAGCGAGACAAAGAGCTTGCACTTGTGAAGCTTAATCGCGAAAGGCTTGAGCATATGACAACTTTGCAATGAAGAAGCATTCCTGAGCATAATGCAGCTTTACAACAGAGAGACGATATAATGACTTCATGCAAACATGTGAACTTGTGGCCATGAGAGTAGATAGTGGTGGTGAAGAGCTCACAAGTGATAGTT
>JAPKLY010000156.1:733825-838742 GCA_026898435.1 Prunella vulgaris | reverse complement strand
CTTGTTTTCAAAACAAGAAGACTCAAAGTTTTCTTTAGGGACCAACAATAGTGAATATGGGCGTTGTTTTAGGGGTGCATGCGGTTTGGCGACTGTGCAAACATCGGGCAATTGACGGCGGCGAGAGGAGCAACTTTATAGGGAGAAGAAGTTATCTGTGAAGCTAGAGAAGCATCAACGATCTCTTCAGAGTTCCAAAGACAAGACTTGAGCTATTGTGGAGAGTATCCCTATCATCTAGAAGATCCCAATTTTGGAGTGCACCATAGAGGAAAGCTTGAAGAAGTCCCAGTTGAAGCTCGAAGCTACTTTGAAGGAACTGGATGACACCAATCCTTTTGCATAGCTTGTTCTACGATCCACTTGTATAGCTTGATAGGCTGCACTTATATTTTGCTTTGTCTTGCTTCATTGTATCAATACTGTTGGTTCATCAATAAATATGATTGCCATTTACCATTTACTTTGCATGTCACCTTCATTGTTTCAAAATCTTATTAAGCATATAAACTCAACAAGATAATTAAATTATGACTGAACTTAGAGACTTCTAAGCTGCCTACGTGCCTCTATAAAGAGTATCAAGTCATGACGTAGTTCAAAACAAATCTCAATCTGATTTGGTTTTGGGGGTGCTATAAACAGTTTATACTCATTCGGGCTTGAAGTGACATACAGTTTAAACTCGTGAGTTAAGGAGACATGATTTGAAGATAGTTTATACTCGTATCAGTGAATCTTCAACTTGTAAACAGTTTAGTCTCGTGTCAAGGAGATTTGATTTTCATTTTATTGATAGTTTATACTCATATCAGGGTGTCTTCAACTTGAAAAAAGTTTGATCTCGTGTCAAGGAGAATTTTAGAGAGTTTATACTCATATCAAGGAGTAGTCCCGACAATTTATGCTTTTGTCGAAAAGATATTGTAGATGGTTTATACTCGTATCTGGGAGTGTAAATTGTAAACAATTTAGTCTCGTGTCAAGGAGATTTGTAGACAGTTTATACTCGTATCAGGGAGTAGTCCAGACAGTTTAGGCTTTTATCGAGGAGCATTGACTTGGGCATTTGGTAGGCAATTTATACTCGTATAAGGGAGTAGTCCAAATAGTTTATGCTCGTATCGAGGAGCATTAACTTAGGTATTTTCAGATGGTCTCTTCAAGCATTATCTTTCCTTGTTGAGCCAAGTGTATGATGTTTTCCTTGAAAATGAAGCAATCTTCAATTGGATGGCCAACTAACCGATGGTACTTGCAGTACTTTAGATCATCAGTTCGTCCAGCTTCTTTTGGCCATTTCTTCCGAGGAAACTCGATGAGCTCTGCATCAATCAGGTCATCGAATATCCTGGAGACATCAGAGTCTAAGAATAGATATTTCTTCTATCGCATCTCTTTTAGAGTCAAGCCCCTTTGCCCCCTGTCGCGAGGTAGACCTGTTATATACTCTTTATTTGAAGGCTTGACATAAGGCTTGTTATGATACTTTTGAAATGTTGGTCCTTCGACTTCTCTTGTAGCCATGCTTAACTATATGTCGTGAGCTCTTGTAGCCAGATCTTCAAAGGCCTTTGGTTGGATTCCTTGAAGTATGTAGCAAAGGTTCCATTGCATTCCCTGAATGCACATCTCAAGCGTAGACATTTCAGAGAGATTATCCTTGCAGTTCAAGCTAAGGTTCCTCCATCGATCGATGTAATCGATGACAGGCTCTTTCTTTTATTGGCGCGTATTTGTTAGCTCGATCATGCTAATTGTTCTGCTCGTATTGTAGAAGCGGTTGAGGAATTCACATTTCATATGGTTCTAGCTATTGATGGAGTTAGCCTCCAAGTCGGTGTACCAGTCGAAAGCATTGTCTTGGAGGAAACAGAAGAACTGCTTGACCAGATAGTCTCCATATGTCCAGGCATTATTGCATGTCTCGATGAAGTGTGTCACATGCTGCTTTGGGTTTCCTTTACCGTTGAACTGCTGGAACTTTGGAGGTTGGTAGCCGACTGACATCCTCAAGCTGTTTATCCTGTCAATGTAAGGTTTGACATACCTGTGAGTTGACTTGGAGTCGCCTTCGAACTTCTATTTCACTGTCTCCAAGACGAGTTCTTTGAGGTTGTTGACTTAATTGTATCCCACTATCAGCTGATATTTGCAGCTCCCTAGCAGTTGGTTCAGTCTCAGATTCTTGTTATTTTCTTGAAGTCTCCACTTCATTATACTTTTCAACTTATTTTCCACGAGCATGACTTTACTCGACGCCGTCCACTTTGCTAATAAACTTAGCAATCAAGGAGTCTTGTTCTTTGATGTGGCTGGTGAGTCCTTCAAGAGCTTTGAGCAGGCTTGACAGTCTTTCTTCGATGGTTGAAGTATCTGCCAACATCACTGAAGCTGCTTCTGAAGTTGATGAGGAGTCTGACTGAGAGTGGGGAGTTGAGCTTGCTGAGTCCACTTCATCTCCCTTAACTGCACGAGGTGATCTGTTCCCCACAGAAGAGTTAGTCTGCGAAGAGGCTTCAAACTCCAATCTCTTCGATATGCTTCTTGTGACCATGTTGGCTTCAACTGTCTTTAATGGAGCAACTCTGACAAAGATCTTGTGAGCTGAAGACATGTTGATGATGGCTTTGAAGTCTTGAAGAGGAGAGATGTCCCACCGGGCGTGCCAAATTTGTGATAACAATTCTTGTGAAAATAAAATATTTATTAACACTTGAATTATATATAATAATTTTTCTTGAATTTTGGGTTCTCTATCTAACTTGATCCTCTGATTCTCCTTCAACTTTGACTTAGCTTGAGTTGACATTGACTTGGCTGGGCTTTGACTTAACACGTTTGATCCAAAGATGTGTCATCTTATTTTGGATTAAACGAGGTCTTTGTAGATTTTGATGACAAACGCCTTTGAATTTGTTGAAGAACGATCTTCGAATCTTCAAGGTTGAATTTGAGCTGGAAACGCTTGATTGGAGGAATTCGGCCCCTTTCTCCTAGATCGAAGTGCGTTTATGGTTGAGCTTGGCGATGAACGGTTTGACGACGGTGATGAACACATATTGTCTTCGAGATGTTCTTGGACTGAAAACTTCTGATCAGAGGGATTTTCTCCTTGTTTCTGAATCAAACGACATTTCTGGTCGGATTTGGCCAAGAACACTTGAATATGACAAAGAACAGTTGAAGATCTTCGAGGTGTTCTTTAAGAAAAACGTCAGATCGGAGGGAGGGAGGCCCTTGATCTTGAATTGAACGTTGTTTCTGGCTTGATTTGACGAAGAACAGCTTGAACTTCAAAGAACGTCTTCAGATTTGGTGAAGAACTCTTTGAATCATAGAAGGACTTGATTGATGATGTTCTAAGCTCACAGGTTGCTTGTCGAGAGGATATTACTGCTTGCTTGTTTGTCTTCAATGATCCGTTCTTTCCGATATTTGAAATGCATAGTCTTGACCCCTATTTCTAGGGTGGAGAGGTGAAGACCTTCCTTATTCTCGCTGACACGTGGCGCAATCTGGTTGACTGATGTTGATTTGATTGGCAGCATTTATGACCAAATTTAGTTTGATTGATTTCCGCTATCTTCTTTATTTATACGAAACATTTATGATTTCAAATAAATAGGGCAAATCAAGCATTTATTGTCATTTACGAGTGCCGAGAGACTCATAATTTAAGAACGACTTGTATCATGTACAATAAATATCATTTTAACTATTTAATTAGAGAATTAATTTGATATATTCTCAAAATTAAAATAGTGATAAATTTTGATATTTATTTAATTTATACACGCGTCATTATTTAATTGGGTGCAATTTTTATATGCTTACATATACATATAACATAAAATTTAATATTAATGAAAGAACCCTAATTTGGTTTGGGGTATTACAAAAATAATATGTACAAATCATTGACTTCTATTAAAAACACGCATCTCAAATGTGTTTAAACTCTCGGCAAATTTATTTAAATATGGACTTTTTTAATGATAATTATCAAAATAGGGAAAATGATATTATTTAGCAAAATGAAACCAGTCGGTTCTACAACTACTGACGGGTGACGTGGCAGGAGTAGGTGGCATGGTGACGTGGCACCAGCCTTCAAAATTTACTACTATAATTTAAAGATAATATATATATATATGTATATATATATATATTCACAAATTTTAAGATCTTTAATTATTTTTTAATAATAATTTTCGTGATTAATACACATTGTAAATTTATAATTTGATTGACTCATGATATTGTATACGTTTAATTTTTTAATAATAAATTTTTAACTTAATTTTCTTGATTAAGAGTCTCACTACTTATAATCCAAAAATCTCTAACTTGTATAATTTATCCAACAATTAAATATTTTGATGTTTCACAAAAATGAATAGAACATATTCAACGGCAGCAGTAATCTCTCTGTCCCTCATTCTTGCGCTTATGAATGCCATTGTATAGCTGTATTTGAATTTGATAAGATAAATTATTATAATTTATAAATTGAAGTGTCTGACAATTAACTTTTAATTATCTTAAATTTAATAATATTTATCTCAATTCTAATTAAGATAAAATAATAAGATATTAAATTGCTTAATATGCATTCGGCAAATTCAAATAAGTATGGAAATTTTCAAATAAAAAATCTCTCTCTCTCAACTAATTTACACCATGACTACCAACCACATGCATGGCCACGAACATCCATGACATCTGCCATTAATAATTAATTAATTATCATATATTCAATAATATTATTTTATATATCATAATATATATATATATATATATATATATATATATATATATATGACATGTTATCAACCAAATCATTTGCAAATTCAATGTACGAATTTCTCCAATCTTGGGGCACCATATCCATGGCCATTTTCATGTTCCAAGCAAAATACATTGTTTCAAAAGAGCGTAAAATATCATAGAGAATTAGGTGGTGAAACCTTCGTTCCTCTGTCGGATCCTCGCCACCGCATCTCTCTCTCATCAGTCATCATCCACATTCTATTGTCCCTTCCAGTCGGTTTGCCTATTCCCGACTGGAAAGGGAATTAAATACCCATGTCACCTGTCTGCTCCTCACAGTTTATGCTCTGCCACCTCACCAATCGCTAGTTGTAAAACCGACTGGTTTCATTTTGGTAAACAATATCATTTTTTCCCTATTTTGATAATTCTCATTAAAAAAATTCATATTTAAATAAATTTGCCTTAAACTCTCATATATTATGTTGAGAGACTTGAGTAAAATGGAACATTAAAACATGACAGCATGTTATAGAAATTAAAAGAAAGAATTAGAAGATTTAATGAAATGTACAGTCTTACCGTGATAATTAATAAAATAATTTGTTGCACTGTTTTACTACTCTTTTAAGTTTTAAGTATCACTATTAGCATATAATAATGATTGTAAATTAATACTTAATGGTGGGACTCCACATAGACTGCTGCCGCATGTTTGTTTTAATAAGTAGTACTCCCTCGTCCCGAAACTATTTTTATGGTAGTTTCGTGCACGCGAATTAAGAAAAAGTAAGTATGTGAATGTAAGTTAAATAATAAAATAAGAAAAAATGTACTTTATTGATTTTTGTGAGTGTTAAAAGTTTTCTTTTTAGATGTGTGAAAGAAGAGTTGAGACGTCCAAATAAAAAAAAGTGTGAAAGTAGTTTTGGGATGGAGGGAGTATTAAACAATGATTTAATTGCCGTCTCCATCATCTTACTATTGGCACGAAGTAGATATCCCGTATTGAATTAGGTGCATTCCAAGAAGACTGGCTAATTGTTTAATTTTTTTTAAAGAAGCAATAATTTAACTGTTAATCTTTCTTATACATGGTATGCAATAAACATATCAAGAGTCCAGAGCTAATCATTAGTTTATTCTTGCATGGCAAACCTCCTAAACTAGATAAAAATTTATACGAAACGTTTGGCATAGTGATGTGAAACATACCATATATCAAAAATTCATGTATCTATAGTCGGGTCGGATCGAATTTGATTAATTTTCTCAAATTTTCGTGCAAGCACATTTCTAGGCTTTTTCGCTCACAGGTATGTTACTTTTTAGGCAAATGTATGTTACTTTAAGGCAAAATATATGTTACAATCATATAAAATGTTATTTTTTACATATATATCACTTGTTTTTGTAGAAATAATATTTTTCATACAATGTAAGAGCAAAATGTGTATTTTTATAAGAAAAAATATTACATTTTTCATAAGTATATATTTATTTGTATATAAATAGTTATTTTATTTTATAATAACACATATGAAATAGTAAAACCTGTGTTATTACATAAATCATTATATCTAGGTTTAAGGGATGATGATTAAATTTAAAAAAAATATATTTGTTCTTAAAAGAATTACATTTTATCCTATAGTAACATATGTTTGCCCATATAGTAACACAAATTGGAGAGCAAATATGTGTTACTATTAGAGCAAATATGTGTTACAATCTTATATAATATTGTTATTTTGCATAAATTCATTTATTTTTATAGAATAAATAGTTTTTAACATAATATAAGAGAAAAACATATGTGTTACTATAAGAAAACATATTGGTTTTTCATAAATATTTATTTTTTTGTATAGAAATAATTATTTTCACAAAAACTCGTATGCAATATTGCACAAAACCCGACCTGTGCAATATCCCCAAATAAAAATTTGCGGATCCAATAAAAATTTTAAGGAAAATTCTCGCCACTTCCAAAATGTATACCACATGAACATATTTGTGCTACTGTAAGACAAAATGTGTGCTACTACATCTTAAAAAGTTATTTTTCTGTACTTTTAAAGTAACTATAAGAAAAATATGTATTTTTACAAGAACAAATATGTGTTTCTTAATTTATTTTTCATTTTATTATTAGTTTTATGTTGATAATATGTTGCTAATGTAATAATACCTTACATGTGTTACTATCTCGCCACTCCCAGAATGTATACCACATGAACATATGTGTGCTACTGTAAGACAAAATTTTTGCTACTACATCTTAAAAAATTAATTTTATCGAAATCCCAGAATGTATACCACATGAACATATGTATGCTACTGTAAGATAAAATGTGTGCTACTACATCTTAAAAAATAATAATTTCTATAAAAATCAATAAATATTTATTAAAAACGAATATTTTTTATTGTAATAATACACATATTGATCTTACATTGAATTAATATGTTTGTTTTCTACAAAAACGAATGAATATATATAAAAACAACAACATTTGTTCTTATAGTAGTACACATTTGACCTTATAGTAACATAAATTTACTCATACAATATCATCAACTAGAAGCGAAAATCCTGAAATTTGAAAATTGCCCAAATCTGACACGACCCGTTCAAGATCCGCGAATTTTGTTACTTTGACCCTATTGACCCGCGAATTTTCAAAATTTTGTTTTTTTGGCATATATTGCACCGTGCAATATTGCACGGGAGACCTACTCAATTATTTTTTATATAATAACATATATAAAATAGTAAAAAAATGTGTTAATATAAGAATCAATATACCTAGATTTAAAGGAATGATGATTAAATTAAAAAATACATATTCATTCTTATAAAAGTACATTTGCTCTTACAGTAACACGTATTTACCCATATTGTAACACACATTTGCCCACATTGTAACACAAACTGGGGAGAAAAGGTGTGTTACTTAGAGCAAATGTGTGTTACAATCTTATGAAATGTTGTTCTTTTTATATATAATCATTTATTTTTATATAATAAATAATTTTTTCATATAATACAAGAGCAAAATGTGTGTTACTATATTGCTCATATAAATAATTTCTCATATAGTACATTTTCTCTTACAGTAACACGTATTTGCCCATATTATAACACACATTTGCTCATATTGTAACATAAACTTGGGAGAAAATGTGTGTTACTATTACAGCAAATGTATGTTACAATCTTATGAAATGTTGTTCTTTTTATATATATTCATTTATTTTTATATAATAAATAATTTTTCATATAATACAAGAACAAAATGTGTGTAACTATAAGAAAATATATTATTTTCTCATAAATATTTATGAAAAAATAATATTTTTTATAGTAACGCACAATTTTTTGTTAGATTGTATGAAAAAATGTTATTTCTATAAAAACAAATGAATATATGTAAAGAAAACAACATTTAATCTGATTGTAACTCACATTTTGCCTAATAGTAACATGTATTTGCCCAAATTGTAATATACATGGGAGCGAAAGAATCTGGAATTATAGTTGCGAAAAATTTGAAAAAAATGACCAAATTCGACCCGACCCGGTTAAGGACCCGCAAATTTTTAATATGGTAAATTTCACACCGTGAAACATTTCACATGAGTGTCTCCCTAAATTAGTAATTTTGTGTAGATCTCTTTTAAATTTGAGTTTATTGTAAAATTTAATTCAATATGATTCAAATTAAAAATGGGTTAGCCCGCAATTAGATAAATAAATACGATTAGTATTTTTGCGCCCGAAACTGAGCGAGATTTTCATTGCATAACATTGATAATCAGAATGCATGAGAGTCATGACAATGATAGTCTTTGTTGCATGATATTAATAGTCTACTGCATGATAGTGATAGATTTAATGCATAACAGTGATATCCTTAATGCATGATAGTGATAGACATGGCGATAGTGATATTATTTATTACACAACAGTGATAGTCATAAGACAGAACGATGATTGTACTGATGCATGATAGTGATGTAATTAATTGTCTTTGTTTAGAATCGTGCAAAATGAAAAATTCAATATTAACTGGATTTAATAACCACAATCTTGGAAGATAATTCGACATTCGATCAGTTTGGCGCTCCAGCATCTCCACCAGGACGTCACAGCCTTTCGAGGCTCGTTCGGGATAAATTGGAAAATGAATATCTCCTCCTCATCGATTTGTGTTTTGGGGGATGAGAGAACATTGAGATTTGAAGAGGACGACAGTGAGAGATTGGGCAGTGTTCTTCTTTTGACTGTGGGTAAATGGAACAGTGAATCGGGAAAAAGACTTCGGCTTACTCAGGACAACATGGTTCTGAGAGACGGCGGATGAGGCGGTGGTAGAAGCAGCGGCCACAGTTATTGACGGTGGCAGAGAACAATGAGCAGCAGTGTAGTATTATAGAATTATCTTGTAGAGAAATCGCAAAGAAGCGAGAAGTCGTGCTATGGCCGAGGAGGCCCTAATGACGTCGATAAAGAAAGCTCTGACTAAATTCACTTATGACCTATTTTTAATTTGGATCAGTAGGTTATACCCGAGTTCATGACAAACCCGTGTGTATACAAGTTTTTGTTATTAATTAAAGACAAAAACTTGTATGAACTCGAGTTCACGGTAAACTTGGTTTTTTCATTATCACTATTATGTGTATACACTAACACCTTATTGTAACAACAAATTTTCACGAAATTAAAATATATTATTAATATCGCGAAAAGGAATTACAATTTCATTTATTTCGAATCTACCGAAATTTTCAGGATTCTACAATCTCTAAATTTTCTCCTCTGATTCTTCTCTAACATCTTGACTTTGGGGCTGCTTTGCGAATTTTTGGACTTTGATCTTGAAAGATCTTCAATTTTTGGACTTATAACGTTAATTTGAGGGTGTCGAGCCTTATTTCGAATCAAACATTATTTTTAGAGAATTCTAGGGACTTTGACCTTGAAAGATATTCAATTTTCAGACTTATAACGTTTATCCGAGGGCGTCGAACCTTATTTCAGATCAAACGTTATTTTTAGGAACTTTTCGGGACTTTGATCTTAAAAGATCTTTGATTTTCGGGCTTATCGAAATTTGCTCTCTAATTCGTTTTCTCTTTGATTTTTGTGTGTATGTGAGTGTCAAATGACTAGAATGAGACCCCTATTTATAGGTGTAGAATTCTAGATTTGCATGTCAGATTTGATGGGCCGAAATATTTGATTTGGGGAATATTCCCAGAATATGCCAGATTTGATAAATCTCGAAGATATTTTGAAAGATTTGTTGTGCTTCCAAGATTTGATTAATTATACTGGGCTTAATTTGATTTGTTGGGCTCTTAAGGGGCAATTTAATTTATTAGGCCTTTAAGGATCCAATTTAATTTATTAGCTTTTAGAGATCCAATTTTATTTATTGTACTTTAGAGGTCCGATTTGATTTATTGGGCTTTAGAGACCCAATTTAATTTATTGGACTTTAGAGGTCCAATTTGATTTATTGGGCTTTAGAGGCCCAATTTAATTTATTGGACTTTAGAGACCCAATTTGATTTATTGGACTTTAGAGGTCCGATTTAATTTATTATTTTAGGAATAGAATTAATCTAAATTCCCAATAATAAATTTTATTTAACACTTAATTTCTCCATGTTATTTTTTTTATTTCGGCAATTACTTACAAATTGCTTACAAATTGGGCTTTAGAGGCCCAATTTAATTTTTTGGACCTTAGAGATTCTATTTGATTTATCGGACTTTAGAGGTCCAATTTAATTTATCGGACTTTAGAGGCCCAATTTGATTTATTGGCTTTAGATGTCTAATTTGATTTATTGAGCTTTAGAGGCCCAATTTGATTTATTGGCCTTTAGAGGCCCGATTTGATTTATTGAGCTTTAGAGACCCATTTGATTTCTTGGACTTTGGAGGTCCGATTTGATTTATTATTTAGGAATTATATTTATCCAAATTCCCAATAATAAATTTAATTTAACACGTAATTTCTACATGTTATTATTATTTTTTATTTTGGCAATTAATTTTAATTGCTTACATTTATGTATATCTACTATCACCGTTATGTATATATACTTTCACTTATAAAAAAAATCAAGTATATTTTTATAACTGTGATATTGAATATGAATAATAATGATAGTAATTATACATAACAGTGACACGACTTATATGAATTCGAATTCACTAGAGACCTACTATTAATTATATATTCTCATCTTCTTTACATAATTATATTATGATAAATTTTGAGCAATTTCGTCTTGTTCAACACATTCTTGAACATATATCTTTATATTATATAAAGACGAAGTTATGAAATCAATCAAAATGTTCGATTTTGAAATTTTTGTATTCTCATTAACTCTGGCATAAAGAATTAATCTCGACCTTATATTTTAAGTGTTTTAATCTTGACCATATATTTTAATATTATATATATCTTATATAAATCTTATAAATATATTAATAATATCAAATCTTATATCTAATTATTTAATCTCAAACGGTTATCTTAATTTCGATATTTCTATAAATTTCACCTCTATAATTTTTTTTAATCTTTTAACCTTATTTTTTCGCACGTCTCTCGCTTCTTCTTATTTTTCTTCTCATGATCTTATTTATCGCATTCTGACATTTGAATTGTTTATTTCTCTTTTTATATTCGAATTTTTTTGTAGGTTCATATCTTACATGTTATAATCTGGTGAAATAATTTTTTTTTTCTATTGCTACATAATTTTCCCTAGTTTTCTTTTGGAGGTAATGTTTAATTGCTACAATTGCAAATCTATTTGATTTAAAAATTTTATGTTTGAATTATTTATTTGTTTTTTTAATATTATTTTTTTCATGTTCTTAATATTCCAATATTATTTATTAATTTTTTTATGTTCAATTTTAATTGCAGGTTAGCATTAAAATCATTGTGTTTGCGTAATATATACATTAATTTATTTATAATTCTGAAAAAAAGATGTTCTAGAGCATAATATTATGTATGTGTTGTGCATGTGTACATATTTTTTAATTACTTAATTTATTTAGCACAATATTGTGTATGTGTTGTGCATGTGATACACATATGTTAGATTAAAAAAAATCGTATATACATAAAAATTATATAAATCATTAATACACGTATATGTAAATTTAAGAAACCGCAACAAAATAAATTTTTTAAAAATATTATGTTCTTGATTATTTTAATAATATATATTTTGATCTGTTCTTAATTTTCTTTTAACATACCTATACAATAATAAAATTTTATATTATAAAATATTATGTTCTTGATTTTTTAATAGTATATTTTGATATGTTCTTGATTTTCTTATAACATATATACTTATATAATAATAAAATTATAATTCAAACCTTACATACTTACGTAGATGTTAGAATATTCATATTTTAAATATTGTGTGAATAAGATAATCTCAAATTATATATATTATATAGATTTATATTATCGAATAAAGAAATATATATTAGATATATTATAAATATATATATATATATATATATATATATATATATATATATCATTGATACACATATATGTTAAATTCAAGAAACCAAGATTTATTAATTCACATCTTTATATAAATCCATTTGATATATACCCAAGCTTGTTTTTACACACAAACAATTGTATGTTGCAATTTTGAGAGTAAAAAAAGAAAAAAAAAATTTTGTCTCGACAGCAAAGACAACCGAGGAAGTATACAACAAATGTCGTTTACAAGAAAATTTATCAAAATTTTTAATTATCAATATTTATCTTATTCGAGAGTATTTATTTGTGAAATCATTAATATTTTAATATATAAATATACTACATGTTGGTCCCAAAATGAGTAAATCAGTGTATGGGGGGGGGAATACACTGATATCAGATTTTCCCGAAATCTCAGAAAAATGCTCTTTTAGACTTAGTCAGGAATATCCTGATGCGTTCAGTTAAACTGATGGTCCTCAGGGGCAGCAGGGACAGATCATGAAAGAACCAGATATACTAAGTCAGAGTGTGCTCTCAGAAGCTCAGTAGAGATAACCCACCTACTGACAGCTTGGAAGCTCGTCAGTTGGATAGCTATCTCAGTAAGCTAGAGTACGTGCGGAAAGTGAGCCCTTAGGTTTCTACTCTTTTTAGTTCCTGAAAACTTTTATCAGTATTGCTTATGAAAACGTGTTTAAGGCTTGTGCACAATTTCAAGTCTCAGGATGATTGATTGATCCTGATGGTTTTAAAACAATGCAAGTATGTTCAGTTTATAAATGATGACAAATATGATCCTGAACGATAAATGTAAATCAGCACAAGGGGACATTTTTAACGTGGTTCGGAGATAACCAACTCTTACGTCCACGACCTGATTGAACAGGAAGCTACCCTCTACCACTGAGGATAGATACTTGTTTTTAATGTGCCAAGGTGCACGAGTAGCCTTCTCCCTCTCTTTGGAATCGACCCCTTGGTGTTTTACAAGTCCCAGTCTTTCTAACTAACCTTCTCACAAACTGAGGGGTTTGGTATTCTAGTTTCCAACTAGGGTGTGCTAATCCTTCTAACAAATCAGTGCTAAGGATAGAATCAACACTCTAAGCAATATACGGATGGATGATTTACATATAGGTTCAAGAAAGTCACTATATTTACAAATAGGTTCAAAATATTTGCACATAAGCACATTTTTTTTCTGCACATCACCTATTTGTAAATATAATGATTTTTTTGAACCTATATGTAAGTCACCCTATACAGATCAGATTCCTACTACAACACTAGGGAAATTTAAAACTTCAGAGTGTTGCTTCAAATGTGCTTTGAGTGCTTGGAATCGTGAGAATGCTTTCGCTTGGAAATTTCCCGTAACCTTGAATAGGTGCAAGGTGATCTGTATATATAGAGTGATTTGAAAAAGATCCGTTGGAGGAGATCTTGAGCAAATCAGCCTATTTTAGGTAGGTGCAGGCTTTGGTTGTCCTTGTCTGACAATATCCATACTAAGTATGGCAACTCTCTGATCCGTCGCCTGCAGCTCTGAGGAACATTAAATGATACGTTGTCTCCGTACTTACGTGTCACCTCCTCACTGGTCGTTTGTCCAACGACTAGTTTGTCGGTTTTAACTTTGATAACCTCGTACATTTATAACTCTGAGTTCCTCGTTCTTTACACAATCAATTATTATATTAAATATAATGTAGTCCCTCTGTTTTAGAATAAGTTGCATACTTTTTTGAATTTGTGAAAGGAATTTAAGAAAAATGAAATTTATTGTACGAGGAAAGGAATATATAGTTGGAGTGATAATTAATTATTATATTAAAGAATTTGGAAAAACATATGTGTTTAATAAAGATATATCATTACATAACAAATAAATATGTGTGTCAATTCATATATCATTATAAATTTCTAGAAGAATAAAAAAAAATAAAATTAGTGCATCAAGTGCGCGATGCAACTCAAGTGTAGGTCTAATAAATTATACCAATTATTATTAAAAATCACAAATATTATTATTAAAATATTTATTTTTAATAAATATCGTAACTTAGCTGTGCTCACGTGTTATGTAGATAGTTGGTAAATATCATCTTAACATACACAGCCTAATTCTTATATTGTGTGTAGTGTAATGTACCTACACAACATTTTTTATAAATATTACCTTAACACTACACAACCTAATTCTTAAATAAATATCGTAATTTAGTTAAAATAATTACTATCCTTCGTAAATAATTACTATATATTAACACACAGATACATTGTTTAAAAACTGAACAGTAAATTTGTGAATGATATTGGATATAATATACGGTATTTAGGTACAATATTAAAAAAAAAAATATGTGAATATATTTTACAATTAAAAAATGAATATGCATAGAAAGAAAATAAGATATTATTTAGATTTATATATTTTAGTGCAATGAAATACACTAATAAGTCACTTGCACCAAAAATTGAAGAGAAAGAAAGGCCACCAAACTCTGTCAGAATTCGAAGCCAATTTCAATAAAAAAAATTATTGGTTTTTAATTATAAATATTAATGTAAACAAATGGATGATATGAAATGGATGATATTATTGGTTTTTAATTATAAATATTGAATGATTGATATTAGAAGGTGGGGGAGGGGGTGATTCCCAGATAAATTAATGAGATTATATATATATATATATATTTATATATATATATGAATTAGTCTTGTATGCACCAGTTACACGGTGCAACTCAAGTTTATTTTTTAAAAGTTACACAAAATATTACTGAAAAGTTACATAAGTTATTACTGAAAAGTGTATCTTTTATAGTGTAACTTTTCAGTAATCATTTGTGCAACTTTTCAGTAATAAATTGTGTAGCTTTTTAAAAATGAATTTGAGTTGCACCTTGTAACTGGTGCACAGTAGACTTACTCTATATATATAGGATATTTAGTTTTGGTCCAATTAGTTAATGTAAATAATATTTAAATATAAATATTATTTATATTAAAATTTCACATATTTAGTTTATTAATATTAATATTATATTATTATATAATGTTAATGGGAGTTATGTATAACTGAAGGTGCATTTATTTCCCCCTCTCTGGATAAGATGAGATATGAGAATCATTCTACGTACAAGTGGAGATTATTCATTCCAGAGTATAATACACAGACCATCATCTTAAAACACACAGACATAATATAGAGTACCAATTCGTGAAAAATTGGTTTGCACATACTGCAACTGGGACCCCGAGATCAAAAGGACGAGGATTACAATCTGGTTCGAATTAATTCCGCATTATATTTACAGAGTTCAGATTCCTAATTATCGTGTTAGAATTGTCTGGGCCCAACATATGGTATCAGAGCCCATATGGTTGTTTTCCCGTCCACTGAAGCAATGTTTTAAATTTTGGAATTTTATGAAGATATGTGATTTACTGCACGTATATGTTCAAAGGCATGTTAGTGTAAATCTTTTTGGAGTTAATGTATTGACATGAATATATCCATGATATTTGTATTTTTTCGTGTCTGACCATGCTTTCTGCCAACGTGAGTTTTCCAATTTTTATATTGTTCGGTTGCTTCAGTGTACCATTCCCAGTCCATAGATGTCCAGGAGATATTCTGAATTGACTGTTTTCGTTAAATTCAAGCATTTTTTGGTGTCCCGTATCATTAATCCATTTTATGGGTTTGTTTAAAGTTCACCCAAAATGTGATTTTTTTTATATGAAAAGATAGCCCTCGTCACAAGGATCACGGTGATATTTTTTTCACATTTTTTGGCTTTGTAAATTGTGAGATATGAATTTTTAAAAAAAATTCGGATCCTGGGTCTTTTTTGAAAAGTTTCAGAAAATTCGGGGGCCTGTTTTTGGAAATTAGATTTTTTGGAGGGACCCAAAAATAATTTTGAAAAGTTTTATTCAGTCAAACAGAACTTTGCCGTTGACCGGCCAGCAGCCGACCTCCGGGGGTGGCGCGTGGAGGCCACGCGCCGGCGAGGCGGCGGTCAGGCAGTGGCGCGTGACGGCGATGCGCTGGGACCGGCGGTGGCGCGTGAGGCCCACGCGCCGATAGTTGACCGCCGGCAGCGGCGGCGCGTGAGGCCCATGCGCCTGCGACTGTTGGAGCTACGGTAGGCGCGTGCGACTCACGCGCAGGAAGTAGGTCGCGTGTGTCAGCGCGTGGGAGCATGTGGCGGCGCGTGGGAGCGCCAGTCGACTCCTGGTGGCGGGTGGGGCCGCCTCGGACCCTTTTCCGGCGCGTGGGGGCGCGTCGGACCCTTTTCCGGCGCATTCTTCACGTTCTAATGTGTTTTCTGGGGTGTTCTACGTATTTTGATGTGTTTTGAGCTATTTTTACTTACTATAAATGCATGTTTTAGTCTATTATATGCGTT
This sequence comes from Prunella vulgaris, assembly GCA_026898435.1. Classification (NCBI taxonomy): domain Eukaryota; kingdom Viridiplantae; phylum Streptophyta; class Magnoliopsida; order Lamiales; family Lamiaceae; genus Prunella; species Prunella vulgaris. The sequence continues at coordinate 821,998 of JAPKLY010000156.1, read as the reverse complement.
TGTTTAGTAGAAACTCCTGTCTAGATGTTTTTTTGGAAATTATTGAGTGATTACGATTATTTGAGAAAGTGGGAGCCAAGAAATATAACTTTATTACACTTGTGAATATGACTATTTTGAGGAAATTCATGTGTTGAAGTTTTTTAATTGATTGTTGGTCAATTTTTTGGCTGCTCATTTTTCAGGTATGTATCGCAGAACGGTTTCCACTCACGACATAAGGACCAAGTTTGAAGTTCTTCATAACTTCCTACACTACAAGATGAAGCCCACTCACAACCTTAGAGATCATTATGTTGAGTTGCTAGAACTGTTCAACAAGTTTGTATTTCTGATTAACAACGGCCTACTATCCGCCCATTTACTGAAGGTCGTACATGATCCTTACACTTGGGCTAGGACACTTCCGCGCTATTTGCATAAAACTTTTTGGGATCAGTATAGGATCAAAGATCAAAGGCCAAATGGTCAGGATGTGATGGAGGAAATTGCAATAGCTTCCATTAAGACTGACAGTAGTCAAACACTTAGGACTATATGCTCGGGGATGGGTGGTATTCGTCGATCTGATCTTATGAGTCTGACGGGACCTAGGGATGGTCGAGTAAAGAATCCACACTTAGATCCTATGGCAAAAGCAATCTATAGTGCGGTGACTAGGGGGCTTGATAGAACAAGAATTGAGAAGTCTAATGCACAATTGACTCGTTCTGTTCGTAGGCAACTTGTTTTCCCAGATTGATACACTGATGTTGTAGTTCTTGCTAGGTTGTGTTTTGTTTTATTTTCAGCTTGATACATTTTGATGATTTAGCTGATTGACCTATGGTAGCTCGTCTGTTGTGTTTTGTTTTATTTTTAGCTTGATACATTTTCTGATGATTTGGCTGAATGTATTATGGTAGTTCATTTATTATTCTCTCGTATGAATTATATGAACTAATTTGTTGTTTTATGTTTTTGAAACAAAAATCTATTTTTTGAGATGCATGATTAGATCGAAGATTAGTAACTTTAAGTTATTTTTTGACATCAAGTCTTGTGTCGATATTAAGATGTTTTGTTTTAGCTTAACATAAGACTTTAGCATAAAACACCTTTAAAATTATCGAATCACTTCTTTTCATAAAAGACAATGACTTCAAAATCAATAGTAGCTGAGCTTAACAAAGGAGAAAAACTCAATGGAGACAATTATGACACCTGGCGTCATAAGATATGGTACGTTTTGGACGAACAAGACACACTGGATGCTATAAACCAATTCATGGAAGATCCGGAAGTTAGAACTGGAAATCAGGGAAGGAGGGACCAAGAGGCTTACCTTGCGTCAAAAGAACTCCACTGCACGTGGTATCCTAGTTAGTTCAGTGATTGATAAAATGATCCATGAGTGTGAACAACAAAATCTGCGCATGATATCTGGGTTTATCTGAGTGAGAAATATGGTGGAACGTCTGTTACTAAACTGAGACAGTTGACCATAAAGTTCGACACTTATAAGAAAAAGCTGGATCATAACATCAGACAACACCTTAGGGAGATGTCAAACATGATCCTTGAACTTAAAACTGCTGGTCACGCTCTTTCTGATGAACAACAGATCCAAGCCCTGATACGCTTGCTGCCAAATCAATGGGAACATCTTAAGGTCAATTTGACCCACAATGAAAGTATTAGAACTTTTGGTGATGCGGCTCGACATGTTGAGCTGGAAGATTAAAGGTTAGGAGCTTTTAAATCCTCTTCTGCTGCCTTCTATGCCGGTTCTAGTTCCAAAGGAGCTTCGGGCTTCAAGAGAAAGAGAAACTGGAAGAAAGGGAAGAAGGGTAAAGGATCTAACAATGATAAACCAGTGAACAATGCTCAAAACAAAACTGATGAGAAGAAAGGAAAGAAAAAGCGTGGGAAAAAGAATAAGAAGGATAAGAGTAAAATGACTTGCTATAACTGTCACCAGTTAGGTCATTTTGCTAGGGAATGCCTTGAGCCCAAGAGGGACAAGGTAGATCCATCTAATTCTATTTCAAGTATTATAAATGTCTCTAGTATTGTTTTATTAACTGAATCTTTTCCTTTGTGGATTATAGACTCAGGGGCAACATACCATGTGACAAGAGATAGGGGAGCGTTTGTTGATTTTCGTCGTGTTCCACAGGGGACAAGATGAATATATGTAGGAAATAATGCTCATGTTGAAGTCAAAGGACTTGGAACTTGCAAACTTGACCTTGACAACGGTCGAGCTTTTATTCTACATGATGTGTTATTTGCTCCTGATATCACGTGAAATCTTTTATCTGTATCAGTATTACTTAAATTAGGATTTGAAGTATTGTTTGATAAAGACTCGGTTTTTATTAGCAAAGATGATGTGTGTTATTGTAATGGATTTATGCACGATGGTTTAATGATTTTAGATTGTAATAGAACATCTTTTAGGTATTATGATGATTATTCATATTCACTAAATGCATGTTCCTCTAGTAATGCTTGTTTAAATGTAGACATATGACATGCTAGATTAGGTCATACTGGGCAAGATAGGATGAATCGTCTTGTAAAAGAAGGGTTATTGAACCTTACTTCAAAAGTCGAGTTATCTAAGTGTGAACACTGTCTTGCTGGAAAAATGACTAGAAAACCATTCGGCAAAGCCATTAGATCCGAACTTCCATTGCAAATAGTTCATTCTGATATTTGTGGTCCTGTTAATGTAAGAGCCCGACATGGAGCGTACTATTTCATTACATTTATTGACGATTATTCACGTTTTGGTTATGTCTAATTGATTTCTCACAAATCTGAAGCATTGGATTGTTTTAGACGTTTTCTAAACGAAGTTGAAAATCAAAAGGACAAAACTATCAAAGTTTTAAGAATTGATAGGGGACGTGAATATCTTTCTGATCAATTCAAAGAATTTTGTAATGAAAATGGATTATTCGACAATTGACAATTCCTTACACACCTCAACAAAATGGTGTGGCTGAGAGAAGGAATAGAACATTGTTGGAAATGGTGAGGTCTATGATGGCACAAGCAAATTTACCTATCTCTTTTTCGGGAGATGCGTTACTCACAGCTGCTTATGTGCTTAATCGTGTGCCTACTAAATCAGTCATTTCAACTCCTTATGAATTATGGACTGGTAGAAAACTGGAGCTAAGTAACCTTAGAGCATGGGGATGCGCAGCTTACATGCATGACTCTACGAGTCAATATGGAAAGCTAGGTCCCAGAGGAAAGAAATGTATCTTCATTAGATACTGTAAGAACTCTAAGGGTTACGTTTTCATAGGAGATCAAGATGGGAATATTACAGAAATAGAATCACGAAATGCACTTTTTTTGGAAAATGAATTTCCTAACAAGGGTGGAATTGAAAAAGTCGATTCAATTTTTGAGACAGTGGAAAACCAAACCCTATCTGATCCAAGTGGGAGTGGTATATCTAAAAATGTGGATCTTGATATATTTGTCCCAATTGAGGATCAAACCATTCTTAATGAGGACATTTTATCTACAGAGGGTCCTACAGAACCACAATCTCGGAAAAGTTGTACGAAATCAATGCCAAAAAGGCATTATGACATAGAAGGTCATGCCTTCTTTGTTTCTCCAGAAAATGGGGCTATTTCTCCAGTGGATGAAGAAGAGCCTAAAACTGTAAAAGAAGCTCTAACTTGTCCAGCAAAAGAGAAATGGAAGAAATCAATGGAAGAGGAAATGGAGTCTATGAAGTCAAATTAAGTCTGGGAACTTGCTGACCTCCCTAAAGGACGCAAAGCAATCGGGAATAAATGGATTCTTAAGATTAAAAGAAAAGATAATGGCTCAATAGAAAGGTTTAAAGCTCGCTTAGTGGCAAAAGGATATACTCAACAAGAGGGTATAGATAATGAAGAAACTTTTTCACCTGTAGTGAGATTTACCTCGATTCGTTTACTCATAGCTATAGTAGCAAGTATGGATTTAGAATTGCATCAGATGGACGTTAAAACTGCTTTTCTCAATGGAGAATTAGAAGATGAAATCTACGTACATCAGCCTGTAGGTTTTGTTCTTCGAGGTCAAGAGGATAAAGTTTGTAAGTTAAAAAGTCGATTTATGGACTAAAACAATCCTCGAGACAGTGGTATTTGAGATTTCACTCAACTGTAATCTCATATAACTTTGTTATGATAAACGAAGACCACTGTGTGTATGTTTAACGTTCTAAGAATAATTTTGTGATTCTTTCTCTATATGTAGATGATATACTATTAGTTGGAAATAACAAAGAGTATATTGAAACTATCAAGAGATGGTTGTCTTCAAATTTTGAAATAAAAGACATGGGTGAAGCAGAATATATTCTTGGTGTCAAGATCCAAAGGGATGCTCGAAAAGGTTATTGGGTTTATCCCAAGAGACTTACATCAGGAAACTTTTGGAACGATTCAAAATGAAAGACTGCAAATCACTAGATACTCCTGTTATGAAAGGTGAATCTTTGAGCCTAGATATGTGTCCTAAGACTCAAAAAGTAAAAGATGAAATGTCCAAAATACCATATGCCAATGCTATTGGTAGTCTGATGTATGCAATGTTTTGCACACGACCAAACATTTGTTATGCTGTTGGTCTAGTCAGCAGGTATCAATCATATCCTGGGAGAAGACACTGGTCGACAGTGAAAAGGATTTTCAGATATCTAAAAGGGACTACAGACTATCACCTTTGCTATCAAGGAAACAATGTGACACTCAATGGGTATACAGACGCAGACTGGAGTGGTGATTTGGGTGAACAAAAATCAACTTCCGGTTATATCTTCTTGCTCAACAATGGAGCAATATCATGGTGTAGCAAGAAACAGACTTATATAGCACTGTCCACAATGGAAGCCGAATTTGTGGCATGTGCTGCTGCTGTTCAAGAGGCTATTTGGTTAAGGAGATTCCTGAAGCATTTGGAGATAACTGACACCTCAGTGGGAGCTGTATCAGTTAATTGTGATAATCAAGCAGCCATTGCTTACACAAAAGATCCCAAATATCATGGAAAGACCAAACACATTGACACTAAGTTTAATTTTTGTAGAGACATAGTTGAAAAGAAGAAAGTGATTCTGAAGTACATTTTTACTCATGACATGTTAGCAGATCCTTTTACCAAACCAATTGCTAGAGATGTTTTTATGAAACATGTTAGAGGTTTGGGCTTGCATGGGATTTGATTCTATTCGAATGAAATGTTGAATGATGTTATATTAATGGTTATTGATGTAACTATTTGTGTTTTATTACATATATGTATTCTTTCATATATGAAAGTATGTCGACAAGTTATGATTGTCTCTCTCATACGAGTAATCACCTCTGTTCCAGTGGGAGCGCAGAGATGAGATTATAAAAAGAAATATAATCGAGATAGATTGGACCACAAAATCTGTCTAACTTGTTTAATTAGCTAAATTTTACAAGATGTCCTGTTACACTTGAGGGTGGATGTCTGGGTTAAGTGCACCGAATGCATTTAATTTATAAATTTACGCAATGTCAAATTTAAATTAGACATACGCTTCCTTCATAGGAATTCAAAGACATTGTGACATTGTTTTTTTTAGAAACTTCATGTGCTAAATGACCCGAAAAAGAAATGAAAATATCCCTAATTTCTCACTAAGTATGAGTCCTTTATTTTAAACTTTTTACCCTTAAGACTTTCTACATAGTTTCTAAGTTTACACTTTGGCGTTGCTACTTTAGCATGTTTCCAATGGCTATAAATTTTAAGAGCTATGTGGTACATGTCTAGGAAAGCAGCTACAGTGGGAGACTGTAGACTCTTAGCTAGAAAGGAAGAATGTCTTTATTTAACACATTCTAGTGTGATTCATTGACTAGTTAATCAAGCTGGGAGTTTGATTATGAATACATTAGAACTTCACGAATATAGTTGAATATGTTCTATTTTGAGGGATTCAATAGAGATATGTCAACAAGTGTTAAATGTTTAAATGAATTTTGGGGTATAACGAGATTGCACATATCCTTGATGAAACGATTGAGGTGCCATATATTCCTAACAGGTGTATGGCATATATAGTAACTCATGCACTTGTGGGTCACACGAGGTATTTGTATCAATATGAAAGTTGTTGATGATGATGAAGATGTGTAAGATATAGTGAAACTTCATATGTGAGTGGGAGATGTAAATAATATTTAAATATAAATATTATTTATATTAAAATTTCACATATTTAGTTTATTAATATTAATATTATATTATTATATAATGTTAAGGGGAGTTATATATAATTGAAGGTGCAGTTATTTCCCCCTCTCTGGATAAGATGAGATATGAGAATCATTCTACGTACAAGTGGAGATTATTCATTCCAGAGTATAATACACAGACCATCAACTTAAAACACACAGACATAATATACAGTACCAATTCGTGGAAAATTGGTTTGCACATACTGCAACTGGGACCCCGAGATCAAAAGGACGAGGATTACAATCTGATTCGAATTAATTCCGCATTACATTTACAGAGGCCAGATTCCTAATTATCGTGTTAGAATTGTCTGGGCCCAACAGTTAAATCTTAAAACTAAATTAAATTGCAAATATACCAAATATTTTTGTAATAAAACTGAATTTTTTTTTTTTCCATTGGGACCAAAAATTTAATTTATCATATTCTCTTAGACTAAAAGTGTATAAAATGTCACGTGATTAAAAGTGCCTAAAAAGGACTTAGTCTTAAATTGACACAGATTTGCTAGAGACCAAAATTACAATTAATTATGTTGATGATATTCTTTATAGACGTGTGGGTGAACATAGCATACACATTAAAAATAAAATATTCAAATATAACACAAACATTTAAGTATTAAATCGAAAATATTACATGAAAAAGAAATATAAAAAAATTCAAATATTAAAATTACAACTCAAAAGTATACTCCGAAGTTAACAACTTCTGAATTTATATATTCAAATTTGCTTAATCCTTTATTAGGTACTAATCTGTGTTCTTCATTCTTCAAATCAATAATCTTCCACATCAAGAAAATCAATAGTCTTTCATATCTTTATGATAAAGCCTTCCTTAAGTACTCTTTAATTAGTGAGTGTATAATTGCTTCATTAATCTGAGTTATAAGTGTTTTGATAATCCTTCTTAAAATAAACTTGTACAATAATCTTCAAACGGTCTTCTCTGCTGTAAGCTTCTTTAGACTTTACAACTTTAAGTCCTGCAAATTTAATTATAGCTGTAGGAACATCTTTACAGCTGCAAGATCTTGTCCAGCTGTAAGTTTAACAACTTAACAACTGTAGACTTTCCTTTTAAATTATAAGTTCCTTAGCTTTCTAAACTCACAAATATAATTAGTAATCATACAATAAAGAGTATGTTTTGAACACCTCAAAATCTATTCAAACAAGGTACTAATAATTTTCCCCTATTTTGATGTTGACAAAAAACACTATGCAGTACATAAAATAAATATGCAGTAACAATGAGATATTGCTAAACAAAATAAGATATGACATGCAAACAGAACAAAGATAAAACAAAGCAATAAAAAGCAGAACAAAAGACAGAGCTGAATATATTAAAAGAGTTAAGATACATCTTACAAATTTAGATAGACTAAAAACTAAAAAGTTTTAGTGTCTAATATAGTGTCTTCATCTTCTTCTTCATCTGAACTATCTGGCATGGTGTTGAAAATCCCTTGAGAGACTAACTTCTGATTTCTCTCATCTTCTTCAATGTATTGAAGCATCATCCTTAATTCATACTCATTGAATGCTTCTTCCTCTCTCTTTTTGATCTGAAATCCTTCCTAGAAGGTGCTCTCCTCTTCTTAGCATGTTTCCCTTCTATTAAGTAAGCATTTTCTCCCGTGTAGAGATTTCCATTGGCCTTCATATCTTTAAACTTTTGATACTTGTCCTTCTTCAGTTTGATTTTCTTCAAAACTTTGTGTCTGTCCTTCACAGCTTCAAACTCTTCCCATAGTAGTTCAAAGTGAGTCCTCATTTCACTTTGAAGATTCTTGCTTTCTTCTTCTTTCTTACTTTCTTCAATTCTCTTGCTTTCTTCAGGTGTTAACTGCCTTAATGGTTGTACATTCAATGGTTCTGAAATTAAAATCTTCAGTTCTTGTTTGGTCCTTTGATACTGTTTGACCCTTCTTTCCCATTTTCCACATGTAGCCTTTTCTTGTTGCTATGAATGATGCACCTTTACACCTTGTTGCTTCATTGCAGGTTTTGAGATAGGGAGTTGAATGATTTTCCCTTGAGAGTTTCTCCTACTCTCAGACTGCTCAACAATTCTTGTTGATAAGTCTTTAGACTTTGTAGCTTCAAAATCTTCATTTATCACCTTGTAGTGTTCCTTGACATATTTCAAGATCTGCTCTTCCCTTTCCTCTCCTTATTTGATCTCCTTCTCTGTTAAAATGTTCCCCTTTTTGCAAGCATCAACATGCGACACAACTTGGTTCAGTTTAGTCATGATCTCCACTTTCATGGACTTGTTATCAAAGATTAACGTTGGACTTCACTTTTCAATCCAGTAACTTCATCTTTCAACCCAAATGTTACAAGTTTCACATTGTCAACTGATCCTTGTAAATTTGAAACATCCTTGCTCCTTTCAATCATTTCCTTTCTTATATCAACATTTTGATGTATTAGCACTACAAGAAAAAGTGGATACGACAACAGTGGAAACCCGTTGTCTTTCTATAAAAAATGGCGTTGTTGAAGCTCTTGTTGTAGTAAGTATCAAGTTTAGACAACGGTTAATGGACCGTTGTCTTTTCATTGTTACTACAACGGTTATTAACTGTTGTCTATACATATAAAATGTGTTGTAGCATGTGCATATCCTTATTTGTGACTATAGACAACGGTTGTGGGCCGTTGCCTTTTCTTTGTTACTACAACGATTATTAAATATTTTCTATACATATGAAATATGTTGTTGTAGCATGTTCATATCCTTATTTGTGACTATAGACAACGATTGTGAGCCATTGTCTTTGTGAAATAAAAAATAATAATTTCTTGGGTCAAACCCGCGGGCTGAACCAATCCGGGTCCGATCCGCATGAATAACAGACTCCCTTTGCGTGAGAGGGGGTTTGAACTCGTGACCTCTCATTTATGTGAATGATTGTCTTGCCATTTGGGCAAGTGGTATTTCTTGTTCAATATTTCATTATAAATATATATATGATATATACTTTTTATTTTAACTAAGTGTTATATATTTATTTTATTATTATTATATTATGTAATTATACTAATCTAAAATTATATATTTTAATTATGTAATACTTGTATATTTAGTTTTAATAAAATTATAATATATATATATATATATCTAATTATATATTTCTAAATATTAATTCAAATCATTATAAATATTAATTCCAATAATTCTATTAATTCAAAAGATTGATTCAAATTATCATTTTAATTTAAAATATTAATTAGTTTAAATCACACTAATAATTATTAGGTGCCTAATCATTCGAATAATTCAAAATATAGTATAAAATTATAGAAATTTGCATGATTTTTTTTTTTGTGAAAATAATAATTGAATTATTAAAATTTTTTTTTTGTTATTCTATTTCTAAATTATAAAAGTGTTATTTCAAAATAATATAAAGTGCTAGTTTTAATTAGTTAAAAGTGTTAATTATAGAAATCATCAAGTAATATATGTTACTACAACGGTCATACACCATATATTATAGTACATAGTTTTATACAACACCATTTGATGAAAATATAAAAACATTTTACAACGCCACTTTTATAGTGATATACAACGGTTGCATACTCGTTGTCTTTCAGTAATTTATTCCTAAAAAACATTGATATACAATGTATATATACAACGGTTCAAAAACTGTCGTAATAACATACTTTTTTACAACGTCTTATTTTGCGAATAGACAACGGTTTGATTACCGTTCTCTTTCAGCAATTTTTCTTAAAAACAAAGATATACAACACGAATATACAACGGTTCAAAAATCATTGTAGTAACATACTCTTTAACAACGCCGCCTTTGTAGTATAGACAACAGTTTGATAATCGTTGTCTTTCAACAATTTTTCTTAAAAACACAAATATACAACATAAATATACAAAGGGTCAAAAACAGTTGTGGTAAAGTACCTTTTTACAACGTCGCTTTTTGAGATTAGACAATGGTTCACCAAAACCGTTGTCTAACATCATATTCCATCAATAAAAGACAACGGTTATACTTTACGCAACATATTTTTTACTTTAGACAACAGTTTTTAGCAAAACAGTTGTCTTTCTAGTGTTGTAAAACATCATTTTTCAGGTAATGTAGGTCATAGACAATCAACTTGTACTTCTCTTGCATCACCTTCAATTCCTTTCTTGAATGCCTTTTTCATTGATTTTATTCACAACATCTTCCAATCCCTTCTTAACTCTCTGACTAATGACAACATCTGACACTTTCTGCACTACCTTGAGAATCCCACTTTCTGTTCTTTTCAAAACATCTTCAAAATCTTGTAGTTTTGAAACTACTTCTTTGGGAGTCATCTTAGGGATTGTATCACTGTCTTCTTCTTCAGATTCAACCTCCTAAATAATAATTCCCTTTCCCTTCATAATCTTGGGGTTCTTTACAGCTTGTAACTCTACAACTGTAGAATCTTCAGTTGTAGCCTTTCTCTTAGAAGGTGTGATATTCATTTGTATTTTTTCAGTAGAAGTGTCCATCATGCCAACAAAATAGTCTTCAAGGTTCTCTCTCTCTAAAGCTAAAAAGCTTTGTAGAGGTGGAGTTCCTTGAAAATAGACTTCTTTTAAGGTGAACATTATAGGTGGGGGTAGAGTAAATACAACTAATGCTTGATTTTCTTCACCTTTGTCAGCCTCATTAATCTCTTTGGTTGTTTCCTCTATGAATTGCTCAGTGTTCAAAGGATCTTGAACACTTGGAGCTTGAGTAGCTTGAGCTCCCCCCGTAGGTGCATCACTACCATCTTGGTCATTACCATCATCACCTTTATCTTGGGGTCCTTACAAGGAGATTCATACTTGTCATCTTCCTTTACCTCTTGCTCATCCTCTTTACCAGTTTCTTCAATCTTTTCTTCTGGTTGAATAACATCTTGTTGAGCTTGGGTAGTTTCTGCAGTACTTGCTTCTGCAGATTCCAACAATACAACGCTTTCAACCATGGTAGTTAGACCAGCTGTCTCAACACCTTTAGTGCTTCATTCTCCAATTCTTTGGGGTATAACATCTTCATCATCTGAGCTAAAAATTTCATAGTTTGCTTTAGGAAATTCAACATTAGGGTCTTTTTCAGTGCTTATAGCTACCCTTACAGTTTCAGCTGCAGATTTTGTAATTATGATCTTTGTATCCTGCTCCTCAATATCAATCTGCTTCCCTTTTCCCTTGTTCTTTCTAAGTTTCTCAGCTAGAAACTCTTCCAGAAAGTTTGCTCTCATGAACTCATCGAATCTTCAATGATAGAACAATTTATCCAGTCAATAACCCACTGAAATAAACTTTCCTCTTCAATCTTTAATTTTTCAAGAAAGTGTCTCAAACCTTTCCAACTCTCAAACTTCTTCTTTTCTTTTTCAAATTCTCCAACATCTTCAACTTGAACAACATGCAATTGTTCTTGTTGAATAGTCTCTCCAGCTGCAGGTTCTTCTTCAGGTACAAACCCTTCAGCTTCAACATTAACCAAGTCTACAACTTTAGACTTGTCAACTTCTACTTCAATTTCCACTATTCTTTGAGAGTAATATCTCTTAGCTCTCTTTTCTCTGTCAATCTCATCTTCTGATTCTTCATCCATCAGAAGTGTCCTCTTGACAGTTTTCTCTTTATTTTTCCTTCTTTCATAACCTTTCATAGCTGTTGATTTAGTAGTTGTAGGTTGCTTCTCAATGTCTTTCTTCTTTCTCTTCTTGATCTTGGGGGCCATAGCAGCATCAGCAACTCCTCTCTTGAAGTTTGCTCTTCCAGTAATCCGGTGTGTGAGTATTGGTAATCCTTCATACCCATCAATAAAGTAAAACCTACTTCCTCCAGAATGTAATTCAAGAACAATCCAAAACCTTTGTTCTTACCTAGTTTTACTACATCATTGCATATATTTCTCAACAAAAGTTCTCCTATCAATTGCAATCATAAGGTCCCACATCAACTTAGTAACTATATCATGAGCAACAATTCTACACAATATGCACTTATCAATGACTTCATAAAGAAATACATCTCTACAGAGAGGTCATTCTTCTTGAAAGTTCTTTTCAGCTTTCTGGAAATGCCTTGTTTGCAGTGAATCTCTTCCAGTATTTCTTGTACTCTTCAGCAAAATTGAGGTTGTCAAACTCCTCCTTCTTGTAGCTTCAATGCTCTACAAATATCCTTAGCATTGATTCTAGCATGTCTTCCCTGCAAGGTTACCTCTATCCTTTTTCTTTCAAGATCTGCATTTGCCTTCTTATAGAACTCTAGAACTAATATGTCATCATATCCATCGGGGATATGAGAAAGACAATAATGCAATATCTGGTTTGTAATCTTCCTAATGATTCTCTCCATAACATCCATCAAATTCTTCCTGTCCAGTGCTTCAAAATCGAACAATGCACCAAAAATAACTTTGATTGACATGTTTTTCTGAGGGTTTAGGATGAGTTCTTAGTGTTTGAGTGGATTCGCAAATGTAAATAAGGTAATAAGAAAGAAGGATCCTTTATATACCTTTCCTTACACGTGCACAAGACAGAGGAGGGTAAATTTGTCGTTTATCCACAAATGTATGAATTTTTAAATTTTGAATCAAAACTTATGGCATTAAGTTTGTCCAAAATATAACTCATATACATATTAAATTCCATTTAAAATGTTTCACAAATTAAACACATTTTGTCAATTAAAATGCTTGAATAATCCAAAACGTCTATAATAAAAGTGCTGACGTTTCTAAATTTTTGTAGTGTATACAATTACTAAATCAGAATTGTATAAAGTACTGTAACTTTCTCTAAGTTTGCAGTTGGTTAACTTAGAATATGTGCATCTACATTTGCATGAAGTCTCTAGTTAGATGCTAAGTCTACAACTGTAGAGTTGTTAATTCTACAGTTGAGTGACTTCGCAGCTGCAGGTTTCTTCCTCAGTAATTTCTCAATTTTCTAAGTTCAACCAAACAATTTAGAGATTCTTACTAAATCTTTTTACAATTCTAACATTCCCAAATTACCTCTCAAGATTGAAAATCTTTATTCACATAAAAGTTTAGTGAAAATGTCTGCTAGATTCTAATCAATATGAATCTTTGTCAATTTCACATCCTTTCTTTCTACATGGTCTCTTATGAAATGATGCCTTACATCTATGTGTTTTGATCTAGAGTGTAATACTGGATTCTGTGTAATAGCAAAAGCACTTGTATTATCACAGACTATAGTGGTTTCTCTTGCATAGATCCCATAGACTTGTAATTGATATTGCATCCATAAGATTTGTGCACAACAACTTCCAACAACAATATATTCTGCCTCAGTTGTCGAAAGTGCAATAGAATTCTATTTCTTGATATGCCATGCCACTAACCTTTCTCCAAGAAATTGACATATGCAACTAGTACTCTTTCTGTCAATTTTGCAACCTACAAGATCTGAGTCAGTGTAGCGTATAAGCTCAATACCTCCTTCTTTAGGATCCCAATGTCCTAAATTTTGTGTAGACTTGACATATTTGATGATCTTCTATACAACATTAAGCGTGATTCCTTACGATTGACTTGGAATCTAGCACATACACCTACTGCAAACATAATGTCAGGTTTGCTTGTTGTAAGGTAGAGCAATGATCTGATTAGCCTCCTATACTTAGTTACGTCAACACTTTTGCCATTCTCATCTTTGTCTAAGCTCACTGAAGGTGTCATAGGTATATTGGTTGGCTTAGAGCTATCCATTCCAAACATCTTAATCAGCTCTTGAGTGTATTTAGCTTGATTTATAAAAATCCCAATTTCCATTTGCTTGACTTGTAATACCAAAAAGAAATTCAGATTTCCCATCATGCTTATTTCCAATTTCTGCTTCATGAGCTTAGAGAACTTTTTGCATAACTCTTCATTGGTTGACCCAAAGATTATATTATCAACATAGATTTGAACAAGTAGAATGTCATCTCCATGTTGTAATCTGAATAAGGTCTTGTCAACTACGCCCTTTTTGAAACCATTCTTATTAAATGATCACATAGAGTGTCATACCATGCTCTTGGTGCTTGTTTAAGTCCATATAGGGCTTTTCTAAGCTTGTAAACATTGTCTTATGTTGTAGATTCATCAAATATTGGTAGTTGTTGACATACACTTCCTCTGATATTAAACAATTTAGAAATACATTTTTCACATCCATTTGATAAACGGTGAAGTTCATATGTGCAGCATAGGCTAGAAATATTCTTATAGTTTCTAATCTAGCAACTGGGGCAAATAATTCATCAAAATATATGCCTTCATCTTGATAGTAGCCTTGAGTAACTAACCTTGCTTTATTTCTGGTTACAATTCCATCTTCATAAAGTTTGTTCTTGAATACCCACCTAGTGCCAATCACTTTGTGATTGTTAGTTCTTGGGACTAATTCCCATACTTGATTTCTCTCAAAACCATTCAGTCCTTCTTGCATTGCAATAATCCAATTTACATCTTGCAGTGCTTCATGAATGTTTGTAGGTTCTGAAGATGAGAGTAATGTAGCAAACACTGCCTCATGAATTTTTCTTCTAGTCTTCATTTTATCTGATATGTTTCCAATCACTTGCTCAGGGGGATGATCTTTTAATAATATAAAATCTGGTTGAAGTCTTTGATCATTGTTCTGTGCATCTGTAGATTTACCAAATGCAGACACATCAAGTCTTGTTGGTGGTGGATCTTCTGTTGTTTGAACATTCTCATTGACTTGTTCTTCATCATTCTCTATAGTAGGTAACTCAATTATCATAGAACCATTGCCTTTGTCAATCAATTCCACAGGGGTTTTGATGTTTACATATGGGTATAGGTTTGTGACTGTAGAGTTGTTCTTTAGAGTATTCAGCTAATTCTCCATTGTTGCTGTGTTGTTCATCAAAAACCACATGATGTGATTCTTCTAAAAGCATTGATTTCTTATTAAACACTCTAAATTCTTTGCTAGCATTAGAATATCCTAGAAATATATCTTCATCTAATTTAAAGTCAAATGTCTTAAGGTATTCTTTCCCATTATTCAATATGTAGCATTTGTATCCAAATATGTGAAGACAAGAAATATTTGGAGTCCTTCCTTTCCATAACTCATATGGAGTCTTCTTGTGAATTTTGACAATTGAGCATCTATTCTGAGTATAGTATGTTGTGCTTGTTGCCTCTGCCCAAAATCTCTTAGGTAGATTTGCTTCTGCTCTCATTGTTCTGGTTGCTTCTTTGACTGTTCTATTCTTCCTTTCAGCAACCCATTTTGTTGTGGTGTTCTGGCTGCAGAATACTCATGCATAACTCCATATAATGAAAAATATTTTTCAATCACTTGATTTGTAAACTCCATTCTCACAATCTTCATGTTCTTTTCATTCTGAATTCTCCTCATTAATGTCTAAGAAAATCTTGAGTAATCATCCACAACTACTAGAGTAATCCGAACTGCGCGCTATTGACCAAATCAAAGAAACCAGCGCGGGATACTCTACCAAGCCAACTGCAGAATTAACATTCTCGTAGAAAGACTTGGAAGGGATCATTGACACCGCATAATGATTTCTTGGTCATAAGCGCGAACATTATGAATGCCAAAGTTCATAGACTGCTGGTCGACAATGGAGCTTTGACTAGCGATTTGTGTTCGCACACAAATGCACTTTCCTACAAGTGTATAAGATCGTGTAGTGGTAAGCTGACCAAGTTATAAATATCGAATTCACGGGAAGCAATGAGACAATCTAGTCCTAAGATGTGTGTGAGTTTTGGAATTAAATAAATAAGAATGAAATTGCAGGATTTGGTTTCTATCTAACTACAAAACGAAGCAAAATAAAATAAAGCAAGGATACGAAAATAATAATCTAAACTAAAACGTGTATGCTTCGGGTGAATTCCACCCAAAGCAAAAAAGCTTAACTCATAACTAACGGATGAACATGACTAACTGAGATAATAGGGATAATTGAAGATAACATAAATTGACTAAAAATGAGACAAGAGTTACTAAAACTAATTAAAACAAGAACTTGCATAATATGAATAAATGAGACAAAAGAAATTAATGATGACAACATAAATAAATCTCATGGAATTATTAAAATATCAAAATATGCTTAAAACCTAATGAGAATTCAAATAAAAAATCAAACAAAAATAATAAAGTAATCTCTAAGAATCTCCGAAATAAGAATTAAAGCAAACTAAAGAAAATTGTTTTCTCCCCTTCTCTACCTACTTGTGCGTGAAAAATAAAATCTAAAAACCTACTACTAATGCCCTAAACTAATGCGTCATTCCCCTTTGATAATCTCCCTGGTATACAAATACGTACGCCCTCTTAAACCCTCAGCAATATGGGCTTTGTTAATCAAATGGGCCTGAAAATTGAATAAAAATTAAAGTTGGGCCCAAGTTACCTTCAACAGTTCAAACCCAAACTCACTACAAGAAATCAGACATTATATAACGAATTTTTTTGCAACGACAAAAAAATTCGTCATAATTTATTACTTAAAGGTGACAAATTTTATTTTCGTCATTAAAAAATAAAAATTTGTGACAATTTTTTTCATGTCACTAATAATTTATTTTTTCGTCGCTAGTTTGTAAATTTGATGACGAAATAAAAAAAATCATCGCAATAACATCTAGTGACGATATTCATAATTACTATTGACAATATTTAAAGTCATTAAAAGCAATATTTTCATGACAATGCTATATTTTGTCACTATGTAGTTAAAATAATTAGTGATCGATTTATTTCGTCACAATATAGGTCATCGGTAAAATCATCGGTAACACAAATATAGGTGATTGAAATTCCCAACACCGAATGCTTATTACTGAACTGGGACCCGAGACATTGGCTACTTCAAACAATGAAGTAGAATCAATGGAGGTCGAAAATCCAGAACAAGTGAAGGGATAGAACAAAATCATGATGAAACCATTCTGGCAGAAACAGAGCTTGAGAAGCACCCAGACGGTGCACAAATGAGAGAGTGTCTTCTTAGCCAATACTTCATACCTAGACTGGAATGTGAACCGATGGAAATTGAAGACGAATTAAACGTCGACGGGCCTATTTTTATCCATGATGGAAGGAAAAGCGAAAGCAAGCAATGCCAATGGAGGAATTGATGGCCGTGAGAGCTTATCCGAACCAAGAGGACTCGAACTCTTTATCGGATCAGAATTGCCAGAGCCATATCGGACGAGGATAATCGAATTTTGAAAATTAACCTTGATGTCTTTGCATGGTCCTACTCAGATATGACAGGGATTCCGACGGAGTATGCTTGTCATTAACTAAATATTGATCCAACTCAAAGGCCCATTCACCAAAAAAGACAAAAATTTGGTCCAGAGAAGTATGAGGCACTGACAGTGGAAGTCAAGAAGTTGCTGGACAACAAGTTCATACATGAAGCATTGTGTCAACAATGGGTAGCGAATCCTGTCCTTGTTCATAAGCCAAATAACACATGGAAGTTTTGTATTGACTTCACTGATCTAAACGCCGCTTGTCCAAAGAACAATTTTCCACTTCCTCACGTAGATCAACTTGTTGACAACACCGCTGGTCATGAGTTGATGAAGTTCATGGACGCCTTTGCGGGATATCACCAGATCGCAATACACCCTAATGATCAAGAACACACTGATTTCTACACCAACAAAAAATCTTTATTGTTGGGATAAAATGCCATTTGGATTAATCAACGCTGGAGCAACCTACCAAAGAGTGGTGAACAAGATGTTCGACGACCATATCGGCCACTCAGTAGAAATCTATGTGGACAACATAGTCGTGAAAAGCATACACAAGCAAGATCATCTTGAACATCTCTCTCAAATGTTTGAAATACTCTTTGCCTATAACATGAAGCTTAACCCGAAGAAAAGCAGTTTTGGAATTCATTCGGGAAAATTTTTAGGACACCTGGTGAGCCAGCAAGGAATTGAGGTGAATCCGTCAAAATTTAAGGCCATCATGGATATGAAACCACCTAATTCAGTCTGAAAGACACAATGACTAACAGGATGTCTGGAGGCATTGAATCGCTCTATCTCTCGCTCTGGAGATAAATGTCGACCGTTCTTTGAAGCCATGAAGAGGAAAAAGGAAGATTTCATGTGGACAAATGACTCTCAGAGAGCATTTGATCAGATCAAAGAATATCTGAGCAACCCACAAATACTGTCAAAGCCAATGTCAAGCGAGAAACTGTAACTTTATCTCGCAGCATCTGAGGTAGCAATAAGTTCTGTACTACGGCGCGCCGAAGGTAAGTTCCATTCCCCAATTTACTACGTCAGTCAAGCTCTACATGAGGTCAAAATACGATATTCTCTGATGGAGAAACTTGCATATGCATTGGTTATGAGCACTAGGAAGTTGCGACCATATTTCTACGATCATCAAGTAGAAGTAATCACCACATTCCTGCTTAGGCAGATCCTTCATCGCTCAGATACAATGGGAAGATTTCTGAAATGGTCACTTGAGATCAGTCAGTTCAGCATAACATACGCAACGAGGACGGCAATAAAAGGATAAGCTCTAGCCGATTTCATTGTAGAGTTAACCTATCCACCAAAAATTATGAGTGATTGTGAACATCTGTGGCACTTATATGTGGACGGATCATCCACTAACACGGCGTCAGGGGTAGGAGTAGTACTAATAAGCCCCGACCGATAAGTTTTTACATCAGTAATCTGATTTACTTTCCTGGCAACAAATAACGAAGCAGAGTATGAAGCACTAATTGTCGGGTTGAGACTTGAACTGGCCATCGGAGTAAAAAAATTATAGATTTTTTGTGACTCACAGCTAATTGTGTTACAAGTTCGAAGAGAATATGAAGCTAAAATGAGCAGATGATTTTATATCAAAAAATTGTGGCTCATCTAATAGCAATGTTCCAACAAGTTTATATCGATCAAATACCTCGATTGGAGAACACACAGGTTGACGCATTGGCCAAATTAGCATCAAGTCAGGGGGCAACAGAGATATCGGAGGCCGTCATCACCAAACTCCATAATCCTTCAACCTTTAATTATAAAATGAATCAAACATTGAATGGGGGGCAGGAGGTGGATGGGGATGGTGATTACTGGACGGCAGTTCGACTGGTTAAACAAGCAGTTCGTTACGTGATGATCGAGGGTCAACTTTACAAATGAGGATTATCATCATCCCTACTCAAATGTATTTCACAGAAGCAGGGATTAGAAATTCACAAAGAAATCAATGAGGGCATATGGGGAAGTCATGCTGCAGGACGAGCATTACCTCACAAAACCATGAGGCAGGGATATTACTGGCCTACAATGAAGGAAGACGCAATCTCCTCTGCGAAAAAATGCGCAAATGTAAAATGTTCGCTCCTGGCATAATCATTCCTCCACAGGAAATGAAGGCGGTATATAATCTGTGGCCATTTGCTACATGGGGCATTGATATCATTGGACCATTTCTGCCTGGTAAAGGAAATGTGAGGTTTGCGGTGGTTGCCGTGGATTATTATACCAAATGGGCAAAAGCCGAATCGGTTATAACAGTGACGCAAGAGAAGATGATCAATTTCATCTGGAAGAATTTGATCTGCAGATTCGGCATACCTCGATCAGTATTGACGGACAACGTACCATAATTTGACAGAAAGAAGATCCGAGAATTTTGTAATACTTGGGGGATCAAAAGTATTACTCAACACCCTATCATACGCAGTCAAACGGTCAAGTTGAGGCTATCAACAAAATCATCAAGCTAACATTGAAGCTCCATTTGACGGAAAAGAAGGGAAATTGGTCAGAAGCAGAGGTATTGTGGTCGTATCGGACGTCATTGACAACAAGCACTGGAGAAACCCCATTCTCAATGGCGTATGGAACCGAAGTAATGATACTAGTTGAACAGCAAAATCCGACATGGTGTGTTTGTATGAATAACGAGGAAGA
The DNA here is from genome assembly GCA_026898435.1 of Prunella vulgaris. Lineage (NCBI taxonomy): Eukaryota > Viridiplantae > Streptophyta > Magnoliopsida > Lamiales > Lamiaceae > Prunella > Prunella vulgaris. The sequence continues at coordinate 801,714 of JAPKLY010000156.1, read as the reverse complement.
AAATGATGAAGTCATAGCAATCGAGAAAGATTTCCTTGAAGAAAAGTGAGTTGCAGCGGAACTACGCAATGCAGCATACAAACAATATGCCACTCGGTATTATATTCGCAAGTTCGAAAGAGATGTTTCTAAGAAGGAGATCTGGTGTTAAGAAAGATACTGTCTGCTCCACCTGGAACCTTCGGCCCTGGATGGGAAGGACCATTTCGCGTCTCGTGAAGTTGGTCAAATGGAACTTGTGATCTGGAGGATCTTGAGAGAGAACCTTCCTCATATACGTGGAATGCTGCCCACTTGAAAAAATTCTATCAATAAAGGATATACGATATAAAACGTGTTGTAAATGGTGTATAAACTAAGAATGAAATGTTATCTGTAAGATAGACGGCTTTTTAAAGCTGTTGTCTTAATAAATAACGTTGCTTGAAACGAGACTAAGGCTGTTATATGCCGAAGTCACCCAAATGGCTTCTTGAGAGGAAACTCTATGGTATTTGAAACCGGAAATGTCCCAGATAAGAATAGAGCATTATGACAATAAAAGCCCATTTTTTAAAAAGTACGACAGCAAAGAAAAAAATCCTATGAGTTCCGAAGGGTAAATATCCCAAGGAGAAAATGCCCCATTAACGTGTGGAACTCGCAGAGTAATTAATGTAGAGCGAGGGAGCACAATATAATAACAAGCAACAAATAAAGATAAAAGAAAATGACATTTCATTCCATTAATGAGTTCGATAAACAACAAAGCGGGATCTTCGACAAAAACATCCTAAACAGAAGAAAAAGAAAGCAGCAAAAAGAGCAAAACTGATGTCTAAAACATGCAAGACATCAGGCTTATGGGAGTGGACTCTCTTCAGCAACAACAACATCGGCTTTAGCAGCGGTATCAGAAGGACAAGCCTCTTCTTGAGGAGCATCCTGGTCACTAGGAGGAGTCTGGATGTAAGACATTGCAACGTCAAATTCACTCTCTTGGCGACCCTCCTCAGTGAGTACCTCAATGGCAACAGTGGTCGCAACCGTGACTCCCGAAGTAGATATAGGAGCATCGGAAATAATGTTGACGGCAGCAGTGTTTGAGCAGGGCGATCCAAAAGACTGCAGCGGAGGAGGGATAATCGTGTACCTGTCTCCAAAGATCCTCAAATCGATCCCAAACTTGACCAAGTTGGCCACGGGTAGGGGTTGCAATTTACTTGGTGGATTGGCTCTGACGTATTAAATAAAGTCTCTTTTCATCAAGTCAGAGATCTTCAAGCCCCTCTCCTCCACCAGATGGACCACCCGGATATATCCAAAGTTGGATGAATCACGCAACTGCTTCATTACATTGTCCTCTGAGTACATGTTCTCTACGTCGCGCTAGAGCTGAGTTTTTTCCCTCTCCAAGGCTAGAACTTGGTTCATCAGATCTGAGCATTCTCGGTGCTATTGTGCTTTCTCGGTATTGAGACGAGCAATACCCTCCATCGTCGTTTGTAGCTGCTCCGTGAGGTTTTTTTTAGTGTGTTGAAGCTTGCGGTAACTCTTGATAGCAAACTTTTCAACATCCAAAGTGGTCTTGATTTTCAAAGTAGCCTGCTTCAAATCTTCATCTTTCGCCTTGAGTGCCTTCTCCTTCTCTTCATTCTCCTCGCGGAGTTGACGATTAGCTCTCCCAAGCTCTACCACTTAATTCATCACCCGCTGATTGATAATCGCGGCGGAGCTGGCATACATACCACCAAGAAGCAATTATCAGTGATTGTCTGGTTGTGGATCACCTTGTCATTTGTCGCAGTCCAGGACTCTGAGGCAAATTTAGAGGCTCTTTACACCTCAATGTCAGTAATATCCTCGAAGTGTCTTGGAGTCCTGGAACTAGCAGCTTGATAAAGGGCATCACAACGGTGAGGATGATCACGTGGATGGTATCTAAAAAGTACAATAAACACATGTTAGAAAATCAAGCAATGACAAATGAATATAAAGGCGAAGGAATCAAATGTATGCCTCCTTCCGATCGTAGTCCCAACTAGTTGCGTGTCATCTCGGTGAAATCTGGGGTCGTGAGGTGATGGAGGTGGGGGAGGTGAACCACGAGGGTCAACGGATCGAGGAGCTGAAGCTTGCCGACTGGACCCCCAGCTGGTCCAGTCTTACTCTTCTTTTTTGCTAGGCCGGTCTCATCCCCAACACTGCCGTCGTCCTTCCTCGGCTATTTAGATATCTTTGGCATGATCTTCCGATCCAGTTTATGTGCAGCAGGGGCAGCAGGAGCGACGACAGCACTCACCGCCGGTGTAGGTGGTTGAGTCCCCCTCTTCTTCCATAGCACGACCATTGTGGCCTGTGGGTCCATTTTGTGCTTGTTGAGTCCTATGCCAAGATCCATCACTTTATAAAAAAAAGCTTTAAACGTCGGAGGAATGACAACAGTTACTCCTTGATCTGAAATAAGAAAAAAATACCAACATTAGATGGTTCAAAGACGATAAAGATTAAAATTAGGCTATCAGAAGTCTACCCTCAGGAGGCAAAGCTTGAGCCTCAAGGTGATGTGGACTTGTGATTAGCCGAGCGGCATGTCTGCAGTGCTCTTTAGTCAAATGCTTTACTGTCCGGTCTCGCTCTTTCCAATAGGCTGCATTGGAGAGAGCGTAGATGAAAAGGTTTGGGATCCCTTTCTGGCCCCACTTCGAAAGTCTCAGACCTGCAAATGAAAATGAAGTTATATTAGTGAACCTTAGAACAAATGACAAAGGGAGAATGTTACTTACGCATCAATTCCCTGTATTCTTCTGTGGTCCTGATTCTATTCCCAACATCGGAATAGGATGTTGAGGCACAACAATCCCCACCGAAGAAAAAGAACTGCTCTGTCCATCATTTTACTTTGTTTGGGATACCCTCTACGATTTTCATCCCCGCTCTGGCTTTTATGTAGTAGTAGTCATTCCCTTCCTCTTTACATTCCAAGATCATCATTGAGTAATGAATCTTGAGGGCTGTCAGTCGGTTGGGATATCCTTCTAATCCTAATACCTTCAGATAACTCAGCAGGTTTCTCCATCCATTTGGCGTAATCTGAGTAATCACCAAGTTGGTGTCCATTAGGAATTGACCAACTATCGGATGTAAAGGAAGGGGAAATCCTACTTCGAGAACGTCCAGATTCATTGCAGTACAACCAGGTGGGGATCGGTCAACCCATTCTCTATCTAGCGGGACGTACATATGAATGTCGAGAGGAATTTGGTACTTGTCCCAAATGGTTGGCAAGTCTTCCTCTAATAAAAGACTACAATCTCGTATCCATATATGGAACCGGAGGGATTCGAACAACCCCCTCTGGTATTTTCTGTTCAAGCAATTGGGTCGGAGGTTGATATATCTGAGCCAAGTCTTCCCAAACACCGTCTTGACCAAGCTCGAAACCCTCCCCGAGGTCAGAGTCTATCTCGCCCTCAGGAAGAACCCTTGCTTCGGGAATATCAATTGTCTGATCACGAGCCGCATGAACTTCCCGAATGGTATCCCCAGCTTCAGTTTAAGAGAACTCAGAGCTCGTCCCAAAAACATCCCAATAGATGGAATTGACATCAAATTCGGTTTTCTCATTGTCGGTCTCCTCATCAAAGACTAGAATCCTCCTTTTAGATGGTGGGGAGCGAGTAGTTCGGCCGTGGCGAGCAGCTCTCAGATCCCTTGTAGAAGGCGAGGGGCAAGCAACTTTTGTATTTTGGCGAGGGAGGCGAGCAGCTCCTTTACTAGCGGAGCGAGAAACTCTTTGGATTTTGCGGCGAGCAGCTCCGCGGGAAGGGGAGTGAGCAGCCCTTTGAGGGGTGTGGCGAGTAGCCTCCTTGTGGGGATCCAATGGGCCGAGCAGCTACTTGTGCTCGCCTAGAGTGGCGAGCAGCTTTTTCATCCAAGCGGCGAGCAACTCCCTTATTTAAGTGGTGAGCAGCTCCCTTTCCCGATCAGCGAGCAGCCCTTTCCATGGAGAGGCGAGCAGTCCCTTGATTCACATCCTTAGTTTCCATTTCTTGTGCTCGCCTCTGTTCACAAACAGTTTGGTCCAACGCCTGGGATTCTGCTCTGATTATAACCCTCCTAACATCTCTATTTCCGACTATGTCGGAGTAATACCACAAATCTCGTAAGGGAGATTCGATCATTGGCCATTTTTTCGGATTGCGCGGTGGCATATCGCCGGAAGAAGAATGATATGCCATTTTTTCTAGTGTGAAGCTCAAAAGTCAATCAAAAAATATGGACAGAAGTGAAATATATGAACAGAAGTAAGACTTAATCCCATAAAGGTTTCAAACAATTCAAATCCTTCGATTCCAAGCGAAATCGACTGTCCCAAAAAATTTGATTTCGGAAGAACTGTGTTTCCAATTGAACTCGAACAAAAAATCAACGAAGAAAGAAGATAAGAAAAAGAGAAAGACACTAGAAAAACTACCTTTAAATGTAAGTTGCACGATTGGGAGCTCGTTGGAGATTACCAGAAATCACTCGGTAAAGGAAAATGAAAGAAATGAAGAAGTGATTCGTCTCTGGTATTTATAAGAGAATAATAAGCCCCTATCTGCAATTTTTCAAGGGCTAATTTGCAAATTTTTTAAATTTGGAAAAGTGGCGTGCATTTTTAGAAGAAATGGTTCGCTTCCCAAGCCCAAAAACTCGCGAAGGTGGCGAGCAACTGAGTTGCTCGCCTTTCGCCTCCTCGCCACATGGCCTGCTTGCCTCCTCATAATTTTTGTAGCTAATAGCCAACTTCAGTTACTCAGTCTAATATCAATTTTATTGAGATATTTTACAATATTCGAGAATGGATATTTGAAAGAGTACCATTGTATCTCTTTTTTCCTACGACTGGTTTATCCAAAGGGGTAGTTTACGACAGATTTTTAATGAGGCCTAGAGGATCTTTCATTATATCCATAACTCAAATTGTTGCAGGTTAAATCAAGTTCAAATTACTTCCCAGCAACGAAGAGATCTCATGAAAATTCAGATAGCCTAATGTTTGTTATTCACCTGATGATTCAAACAAACATCAGACTAGAGTGCAACTGTTGATGACATAAGTTGATCCAGGTGCTTAAGGAAGTAATTAACAAATTATCGGATCACGTGTCCCAAGAGAGTTGATCAAACATGGAGAAATTACAAGAGAAAAGCATGTATGTAATTAAAGTAAGGAGATATCAATAAAGAAAAAGAAGATCCACATGAAGGATAGGACATAGGCGAGCAGCAGTACAAAATTGAAAGGATGCGAGCAGCTCATTGAATGAGTTGCTCGCCCAACTAGCTGGTCGCCTCCCTGGAGTGCAAACAACAAACTGGTCGCCTCTTGTCATAACCAGCTAGTCGCCTCCTATAGTGATTTATAACCAGTTGTTCGCCTCCATGAAGGGTTTACTACTAGTTGCTCGCCACTTCTGAAGATGATTGCCAGAATCTAATTTTTCCTAATTTTTGGTCAATTTTCTTTTGTAATTATCTATTTAGACATGTATGGGACAATATGTAGGCTCCTTGTAACGTGTGGCAAAGTCCTTGCCACCACTTGCTTAGTGTTTGTCTATAAATAGGCCTCAATTCTCAGAATAAAAGGGAGTTATTTTCACTGCCTTAACGAAGTTCTGCTCAAAATTTCCCAGAATTCATATCACGTAATTCCAATAATCTAAATTCAAGACGATGTTAGTTAAAACGAGCTAGTAAGCCACATGTAAACTTGATTTACGAAGATTTCATTAACAGTAGTACGATTGAATTTCAACCAAATCTTCAAAAAAATAACTTGCACCGTATCTTGTTATTCGAACCTCCCATGTTTTCATTCCATCATCTACAATTTTGAATTTTTTTTGGAAAATACACTTCCATAAAAATTAACAAAAGCATCAGGCAATATCTACATAAATACAAAATGACACTTGATAATTAATGTTATCTATGTATGTATACGTATGTTGGTACCTTTAGTGGTGAAGGTCTGTAGGGGGGATAAATAGACGTTCAAGTCAATTTTTAAACTTTTTAAAATAAGTTTACTAGAGCCTTCTTAGAACCTTAAATTTGATAACAATCTATAAGGTTTTGACCAAAAGGTTACAGCTGTAGACTATGAAGTTAACAACTGCAAATTTTTCAAAACAAATAGAAAATAAAAGCAACTTTTAGATAACTTTTCAGAGTGGTTTTTCACACTTTAGAAGTTTATTGAAAATCCTCAGTATGCAGTGGAATAAGTGTGTGTGTTGATGAAAAACAATGTGAACAATGGAGCTTACAACTGAGTGACTAACAAGTCTACAACTGAGTGACTAACAAGTCTGCAGCTGTAGATTCTAGGTTCAAACTTCACAATTTTATATAGTTGGTTTAAATCAGTGATGCATGTAACAAGATAAATAAACAATATATATGAATAATAACAGAAAATAAAGAACAACACAAGCTCAACTGACCTTGAACTTCTGTCTTTAGGAATCAACTAAGTCTTTTAAACGAGCATTCTAAATTTATTTCTTGTGCTGGAACATCATCAACCTCCATTGGTGCTCAGCTATCTGGCTGTGCATGCTCGGGATCTATCTCCATGGGAGTTTGCTCTTCTACGTTGAGTATGTACGAATATAATGTGGAAAATTCGGTATTTAAAGGGACATAAGAGTAATTCAAACACTTCTTAGCCATTTTTAGTCGCCATTAATGGTACCACCACCTCATCAATCGTATGGATTTAATATAATAAAAGTAAGATAAAGAAACTGCCTCAAAAGATTCAAGGAAAGGACGATCTAAAAAGCCATTAAACATGTTTAGCTGATCTACTATGACGAACTCTATTAGCCTAGTAATCATGACCTTGCCATCCTTGCAGCAGATGAGCTCCACATTGAGCTTTATTCTTCCATATGGGGTGCCAAAAGTGTACCGCAAGGTTCCCCATCTAATCGAGGGCGGACTTGAAAATGATGTTGCAGAAGCAACCGTTGTCGATGAGCACTCTGTTGACCGTCATCCCAAGAATCTTGACCAAGATGACCAGTGCATCGTTTCGGGGCAAATGATACCCTCTTGATCTTCATTTGAGAAAATGATGATCACATCCTTTGCTATAGTAGGTTCTGGGATGTTTACCAGATTGATCTGGTCTAGGGTTCAGAGTTGCACCTTCTTTTTGTAGTTGGAAGACGTGATGACTGGGGTTAGACCCCTCAATAATTCTCTTGGTCGGAGTATGTTCACCCATTCATTTGTCCGGAGAGAGGGAGTGTCATCTAGAAAATCGTCATCATTGTTGTTGTCCAACTGAAGACGTTTGAGTTCTGGTGCTGATGGTCTATATCGACTCGTACACTTCGGGAAGCTTCCTGGTCACTCCGGGCTTCTCTTGGTGTCAGCTTCTTAACATACCCGTTCAAATGTCCTTCCTCATACAACTTCCACAATTATTTTAGGATATAATGACAACGACTCTTATTATAGGCTGTGTTGTCATGATAGGTGCACAATCTTTTGTCATTTGGGCAACAATATACTTGGCACACGGGTCGTGGTTGGTGGAGCATTTTTCCCCCTTTTTGGCATTGAAGAGTGGCTGAGCTTTTCAATAATGAGGCTGATGTCAGCGTCATTGTCAAAATTTTTAATAGTGCTCGGTGTCCTCACTTGGCCGCCGTTGTTCCTTTTCTTCTTTGAGGAGGATGATGAGGCCTTTGCAGGCATGGCCTACTCCTTCACCTTGCCTAAACGTTGTGCGAGAAATTTCTGGTGATTTATTAGCTCACCAGCTCGGTGTCTGCACTCGACGTAAGTAGTTGGGAGAACTTTGGTGAGAGAGAAAAATATCAATGAGTCTCCTCTGAAGCCCATGAGGATGGAGTGCAGTGCAAGCTCATCATTAACCGGCTTCCCGTCGAGGTTAATTTCCTCGATCCAGTCAATGTATTGCTCATCTGCCTCGTCTTTCATTTACCTCACTCTCATGAGGGGACGCTAGCTCTCCGGCTTGTTGATCTTAGTAACAAAGTAGGAGATAAACTTTTTCCCGAGGTCAGAGAAACTCATGACGGACCTCAAGAGAAGATAGGCGTACCATTTGTAGGCTAGCTCACCCAAAGTTAGTGGAAACTGACGATATTTGGTCCCATCGGAGGCCCCCTATTGCATCATGTATTTACTATATTTGGAGAGGTGGATCTCCTGATCAATTTTTCCCTCGTAGGGAGGAGGTTGGAGCAAAGTGATTTTGATCTGGACTGGCGCTCACTACAATGCAATGGATAAAGGCTCATTATCAGAGCTCAACTTCTTGGGTTACCCCATTCTACATCGACCTTGTCCTCTACCTCGTCGAGGCATTTCTGGAGAGCAAGGGTGAGTAATTGTTGGTTGTCTTCAGTAGTAGAAACGACCGTAGGCTCGGGGGTATAATCCTTGTATGATTGGTGGGGATGGACTCCAGGCCCCAGTCGGTTTAGGGCGGAGACCCTTGGACGATCACACTTGAGAAGGGTTCTTCAGGTGCTTTCAAGCTTTTTTGAGTTGAGTTGCCTGGCTCAGCTCATGTTACACATGAGGTATGCATAGTAGGGCACCTTGCTGGATAAGTAAGATACTCAGGGATAGATAAAATTCGTGAAATCTCTCTATCAGCCAGCCAAAAGGAAAACCTCTCAGAGTTTTCTTCACTAAGACAGCTAAACACAGATTTTGGGTGAGACTTGAAGGCCTCGAGGCTCTAAGCTATCCACTTTTTCTTTTACTTCTTCTCTTGCTTCTGGGCTTTGTACTTAATTTCTCTTTAAGGGCCACCTTGGTTGGCCCCTGGCAGCTCCCATCTCTTTGTATTTTTTTTGCAGCTCTGTGATCATTGCATTAACCTCCTTTGGAGATTTAAGAGCTTCTAGGTGCATGGTCCTAGATTCCTCCTCCTATCGCCTGGCTATGGCCTTAGTTTCCTCAACGACTGGTTGATATTAGGAGAGCGATGACCTCTGTGAATGGCATTTTCAGGTTGGGAGGTTCTGAATTCAGTTGCATCGATGGAGTAGAATGAGAGGCTGAGAGCATCGCCTTACTCGAAGGCTATGCCGTGTGCTTAGATTTGGCCATGGTAGGAAGTGAGAAAGTGAGATGAACTATGAAGGATTAAAGGCTTCAAAGTTCTCTGGGTTGATTTTGAAAATCTTCAAAGAACTGGGTGAAATTTCTTCCGAGAGTGGGTGATTTCAAAGCTTTCCTAAAGACGGTGCTAATTGTTGGTTCTATAATATCCTGAGGAATGATATTCAACGAGCAACAAATTATCAAGAAGGACGATCACTGTGCAAGTAATGAAAATAACACCAAGATTTGCCGAGAATTATTTTGCAAGGACTAAGACTATAAGAGATGTATGTATTATTATATAAAGGAAGTTGTTATAGATTACAATGGTAGTTTTTTTAGAGACATAGAGATTATATATATGTGTGTTCTTTTTCCTCAGCTTAAATGAGCTTGTATATATAATTTTAGGTAGGTGACGTGGCATGGACTTGTCATACAGGTGTGGTCCCTGGGTTATCCATAACCTCAGATCGTGCTCCGCGTTATGGAAGTTGCACTAAGCTGTTTGTCTCCTGCACGAGCCCAATGGGGGCGTGCCACATATCAGGATTTTCATAACAGAATCGTACCTCTGCCAAGGATCTAGGATGCGCCTACACTGATTTGATTCCTCTTCGCGATCTTCTTTGTTAATCTACGATCGGGCTACTAAGTACCAGGAATGTGGTTGTTCATGGCCAGAACCACACTTGCTCGGGCCTTGGGTTTGTCCCTCACGAGGATCCTGTTGGTCGTCCGGTCATAGTATTGATCATGGTTGATTGTGACTGGCTTCAATAAGCTTTCTGAGATGCTCGGGAAGCATTCTCAATTCTCAGCTTTGCGATCACCTGATGTTCCTGCTCGGAGTTATCTACATGATGCTTGCCAAACATTGTAGGCGCTAGGGAATAAAATTGGCGAGGGTCTAAGCATGTTATTTCTTTCCAGATAACTATGTAATGATCCATGAATGACGTATTCGGACCTATTTCCATTAGCCGGTAATATTCGGTGCGCATTAATTTTATATCAAAACAATAATTTAAAGCACAATGTAAATTTAAACCAAATTTGTATTATTAATAAAATAAACAAAAAGAAAAAAATTAAATTTAAACATGGGTGTGCACACAACAGAAGTTGCTTGTAACTCTCTGCCTCTGTTCAACCTATTTTCGATGGTAACAATTTGATCAATGGATCCAAAAAAAATCAATTGATCATATACAACCACAGTTTTCCCTTATTAATTATCCCCAAATCCTAAATGGATCATAATCAAAAGAAACTACCACTGTCTGGATTATAATTGGGATAATAGTGTGTATTTTGAGAAGACGAGCCTCCTTAGCAATTTGTAGGCACATATTATTCGGGTACTATTGAGGTAGCACATTATCCGAGTAGAGACCATATGTCGCAGGAGCATATTGGTATTGGTAGACCATATTTGCATAATCATAGCTCGGTTTGATTACATTCGTAGGTCTACTATGCAAGCCCATCGTCGGCGCCACATTCTCAAGTGCAGTGCCAAGAATATTGTAGTGAGATGAAGGAACACCAGATTGGTCCGCAAGGAAATGATTCCCAGTATCATTCATATCTCCCACACATGGTGGTTGATAGTAGTTAGGATATTGAGAATTTTTATCATAAACTTGGTTGTTCTGTGATGGGCCTTGATCCCAAATCGCTGGCAGTAGTTGTGGTTGACGAGTCATGAAATGACTGGAGTGCATGTTTTGTCCATCGATGGAGTAGGGAAAGTTCACAGCTGCATGACATTAAATATTAGGAACACATGTGAGATATTTGAGTTTTTTTTATTTGCTAAATTTACTATCCTACTTATATGCATTTTTTCTCTTTCTCATGCTCTAGCATGCAACATATTCTCTATTCTATTTTGATGTTGCATATCATGTTTCACTACTTTCTAATAACAAAGTGTAATAGATAGCATTCCAATTGGTGTGTGAGAGAAACAAAAGTTAAAACTTTCACTAGTGTAGATCTCTAAATGGAGAAGTGCAACACATTAAATCACGGTTCTCAATATACCTGGCATTGATGAAGGGAGTGTAGGAGAGGGTTCTCCTTGTGGTGCGGAAAATGGTCGATAGGGATATTGCTGCCCTCCGTAATAACTAGGTCTATTAAAATTCAGTGACATCTCTGAATTTTCAAACGCTGGATCAAAATAAGGAGATTTATGGCTCGGGAATAGTTTCATGCTCAGTTCAAAGAGTCGTTGATCGCATTCCAAAAGCTTTTCGTAATGTTTATTAGAAATTCCAGGCTTGAAACTCACGATGTGTCGCCTAATAAAGTGACACATGAAAAAATTAATTATAAAAAGTTTACAATTAAATATTTTTGTTAATAAGTGCAAATGAAATAAATAATTTTTTTATTAATGTGTTTGCAGTCCAATAACTTGACTTAAATTTGAATTTGGTCCTTATGAATTAGCATTTTTATATTAGTCCTATAAATATATAAATATTTTAATTTTGGTCCTTTTACAAACTTACAAAATCAATATCAATTTTTTTTATAAAGATAAAGGATTGCAAATCAATTTCTTAAAAGATAAAGGATAAAAATCAAAATTTTGTAAGAAAAAGGACTAAAATCAAATTCTAATAGCTATAGGACCGAATTCATAAAAGTTGAAAGATAAAGGACAAAAAAACTATTTTTCCAAAATGCATGTTTAACTAATGTTTAATTAAAGATTAATGTATGAAACATATATCATGTGACAATTAAAGTACCTCCAAACAGGGGCTTGCCCCCTTGTGAAATCATATGCTGGTTTCCAAAGAGTATGTTTTCTTGGTCGAGGTTCGAGTTCTTGAAAGTACATAGGGGGTTGACCCGGCTGAAAAAAAAAAATGCAGCAGACTATATAATCCAACTATATATGCACTAGTAAGATTAAAAATGTAAATTTTGTGATAACTAATTAGGCATGTATATCGCAACATTTAACCTCCACTTCTAGAGTTCCAGGCTGATTTTCAAGTATAATTCCCCTAATTGCCGTAATATCGGACCAGTGCATTTCGATCTTATACTTTAGGGTTCCTTCCAGCACTTCCCACACGAGTTTGCGCTTTGCATAGTAAAGTTTAGCAGTTAAGTCGCCCTCGCGCTGACTAAATTTCTGTATACATTAAGGTGCACGCATGTGTAAAAACCTGAATAAGTCTCTTGAAAATCATGTTTCACCGTATAACTCAAAATAATATTAGCTGTTTCATAAAATTTTACTATTAATTTTAAAAATACACAAAAATGTCACCATAAAACTAGTTCATCATGTATTTCGTCTATATGTATATATGTACCTGCCAACTTTCAATCATAATGGAAGCTGCTGGGAAATTTCCAGCCTTGGGTTTTTCAATAGCTTTTGTTTTTGATAATCTCCCTTTAGCGACACTCTTCCTCACTGAATTTAGGAATGAAGGTGTTTTACTCAATTTCAAGCCCATAGGACAGCTTGAGTTTGAAGAGCTATCTGCATCATCTCTTCCCTATAAATTCAAGACATATACAAAGATTATTTACATCAGAAGATATGTCACTGATCGTGTATAATTGTTTGAGACGAGAGGTTGAGTTTTTTTATTATCGACTTTTTGTGTTTAGGTACATATACTAGAAAACTATATAAACTAATAAAAAAACTATATGTACAATTAATGATAAATTTGTTTGCATTTTTCATAAATACCTTACACTTTATATATATACTTTGCACCATGCACTTATACTTTTCACTCTATGTACAATTAAAGACAATTTGTTTGAACTTTTGTATTAGAATTTTTTTTTTTTTTAAAATGTGCTCTTGTGTGATTGACCCATTTAATATTAATACTTGGACACGTGTTCTCTCACGCACGACAACCAACATCAATCTGATGTAAATAGTGTTTTATCACTTTATTAATTGCAGGCCGTGTACATATTTTTTGTGACTCTAAATTAGGAATAATAGATTTAACAAGATTTACACAAAAGATCTCGTGAATTTGTGAGTCTTCACAATATTATTTATTTTTGTTTTGTTTGTGGGCTTGGTTATCCTTTAGGCTCGTCAACTCCATCTTGTAAAGTATTAAGAGACTCAATAAGTATATAACAAATGTGATACCATAAATTTTTTTTACCTCATCTAAAAATTTGAACTTTTAGAAAAGTAAAAATGAATTTATTTGTATAACTCTCTAATAATTTTAAAAAGACACAATAATATTGAATAATAAAAATCACTAATATCGTTTCGAGTTTTAAGTAAAGGCGGGGACAGAATACAAAAATATATGATAGAGACTAGAATAAATATAATAAAGAAAAACGGGCAAGGCTTCAATTTTTGGAGGACAAATTAGTAACTTAAATCCTTTTTAATACACATTAAAAATGAATTTTATGAATTTGTGGAAGGCTGGAGCAATATATATCAGCTATATGGTGGCTCCGCGGGTGGGCATTCGGTCGGTTCGGTCGGTTTTGAACTATTTTTTAATCGAACCGAAATAACCAAATTTTATAATCCAGAAACCAAAACCGAACCAAAAGTTTTGAAAACCGAAAAAACTGAAACCAAACTTTTCGGTTAATTCGATTAAAACTGAATTTTTAAATATATTTCATAATTTATGTATAATCTAATTTTTCAAGCATTTTTTTAAATATATTTCATAATTTTATGTATAATCTCTCTCTTTCCCTAAATGAAACTAGATTTTGAAAGGAAAGTTAATAAATTTTATTAAAATAACTCATATATATTATTTATATAATATAAATATATATTATATTATATTATATATATAATATTTTGGTTATTTTGATTTTTCAGTTTTTACGGATTAATAATCGAATCGAACTGAAAAAAATTTGGTTATTATAATTTTTAACCAAACTGAAATTTTTAACCGAATTAATCGAACCAAATTAACCGAAATATTTTGTTTAGGTTTGAAAATTCAATTTTTCGGTTTTTTGCCACCCATTGGCTATATAGTGAAACTAGTTTGCAAACTATTTTTTTATATACAAAAATCTCATGTTTTTGTGCGTGCATTAGGAGGGAGAGCGAGAGAAATGGAGACCTGGCAATAGATGATTTTTTTATCATGCAATAGATGATTTTTTTATCATGCAAACTTAAAACATTACATGGATTCTTCATTAAGATAGCTTTGAGCTAAAGGCTGAGAAGATTGATAGTCAGATTCTTCTTCTTCGTCTTCAACTTCCCAATGCACCCTCTTGTTATTTTCCGCCATCTTTCTAATGTATTTGTATGCTACTTGTAATACCTCAACACTATTGATTTATGTTTAATACATAGAATCGTTTGTATATATAGGCTATGAATGAGACTGAAGTCTTCACACACGGAGGAGAGAGAACAAATGAGAACGTAATTAAAAATATCTAAAGAAAAAGAAAAGGAAATATTATCTAAAAGTGCGAATGTATAGATATGTGCGAAATCAATTAATTATTTAATTTTCAAACGGATTAGTTTTGTATGCAACAGGTGCACCGTGCAACTCAATTTTATTTTTTAAAAGTTACACAAAATACCACAGAAAAGTTACACATGTTATTACTGAAAAGTGTATCTTTCATAGTGTAGCTTTTCAGTAATAATTTGTATAACTTTTCAATAATAAATGGTGTAACTTTTTTTAAAATACATTTGAGTTGCACGGTGCAACTGGTGTACAAGAGACTTACTCATCTTCAAACACTTCTCTCACTAATGGGCTGGATTTCTATTTTTGTTCTTTTGGTAAGGAGGCCCAATGATTGCACAATTTAATACGGGTGAAGTTGCTTTTTATTAGGAAACTAGCTCATGACGTTAGGCGAACCTAAGTCTGATACTATGCAATAATTATGCGTCATTTAAAAGTCCAAACTTGAAGAGATATATGAGATCAACAGATTGTTGATTAGCGTATAATCGTTTACAAACTGGTTGTAGCTAGTTATAAAGCATTTTCAGAGTTTTAAAAATATAATGGTTATTTTTTTAAATATTTTTAAAGTAAAAAATATAAAGGACATTTTCATAATTACAACCAACATAAAAGGGCATCTCTGTCAATTTTTTCTTCATTTATTTAATTTCATAATCTTGATAAAATAAAATAATTTAATTTCATATTACTTTATAAATTAATTTATAATTAATTAATTTCACATTTTTCAATAAACTTGAGCCTTTTAAGAATATTTTAAAAAAAGAAATATAAAAAGATTAATTTTACATAATCCTATAAATTGAAACTTTTTACTATGTTATATAATTATTTCATGATACCAAATACAAAAAATTGAACCAAATCCAAATTAAAGCAACTTCTCTCACACTAATACACAAGTGAATATTTATGGCTGATTTGGTTCGTAAGATAAGCTACGATAAATTAAATTATCTTATCTAATTTGATGTTTGGTTTAATGGACAAAGGCCCAAGATTAATAAAAAGCCCAAAATAAAATTTAAATTTTCTTATGAATGAAAGATAATATTATCATAGGGAAGAGGTATGATAATAATCCATTATTTTTATCTTTACTAAAATACTCCTCTTATATTGGAAAGGAGAACTATAATTCACTTTATTTTTGTTTATGATATAGAGGGCAAAATTGTCAATTGCATATTTTTTTATTATTAAGCTTACAATCCAAACATTCAAAATGAAATTATCTTACATTACTAATTATTTTAATCTATCAATCCAAACATACTATTTAACTCACAAATAACAATCTCTAGATTATAATCTTGTCTAATTTATCTTGAGTTATTTATCTTGTCCATTGAACCAAATGAGCCCTTAATATAGAGGAATTAATTTAAAGAAATTAATTACATACTCTGCTATAGTTTCATGCTTTTAAATAAGATGAAATTATTCTTTCAGATAGAATAGAATTTTTTAATGATATCATTAAAAAAGCTCTGGTTCAATTTTATGGGAAAATAAAATTAAATATGTCATAATTACAATTGTATTATTATTATTTTTTCTTTTTCCTATCTCCCATATTTGAAGTAAAAATGTTCGAGATAATTGAAATAATAAGAGGAGATAATAAATGTGATATTTTTTTCTCATTTTTTACGCTTCTTTTGTATAATGGGCAAGAAATAATAAATTTGAGATAATTGTGTTTAATGACGAAATTTGACTTAATATGTTGAAGTTATCTTATTTTCGCCCTTGTTAGGGAGAATTTATTCCCTCTTGTAGTGGGGTAGTGGTTCGCCTCTTGTGGAGATTATGGTTCTGACTGCGATGCAGTTCTAGAGTGCAGTTTCAAGTGGTCTACCTCTTATAGTGGTTGCGGTTCTGGTCTATAGCGAGACGAAATGATATGTCTGTTGGGAAAAATCCTAGCATTCTCCTGCCTTGGAAGCAAGTTGCGCTCAAGTCCACTCGTTCGCTCAATAAATGATATAGTTGTGTGCCACTCGTGGCGTTGAAGCTAGATATGGGTTAAGGGAAAGCACTTGACCTACAATGTCATATACCCGGTGATTGAAGGAACTATTGTAATTTATTATATTAAAAAATTATTATAATTGATTACATTTCAAAAAAATATTGTATTAAATGGACCTTCATTATTTATTATATTTTAAAATCATCTTCTTAAAGTCTCGGTTCTATGATAAATTATTTTTGTTCATGTATTAATAGGTCTAATATGTGAGATATAATAAAAATAAATGTAATCTATAATTAACTCAAATTTTAATATATACTTTTAAACAAAAGTATATATGAATTTAATTCATGGATATTTTGTAATGAACTTGCTATACTATTTAGATTATGAAATGATATTGTTTAGTTATCTTGAAAATAACAAACATAAAGTCAAACATTTTAAACAAATATATTATAGGGAAAATACACATTTTTGTCCTATAAATTTCGTTGACTTTGGTTATCATCCTCTTAAGTTTTTAATTTGTGTTTTCTTCCTTTAACTTATAAAAAATTGTGGTTTTCGTCCTCTTAAGTTTTGAATTTTTATTTTCGTCCTTTAACTTACCAAAAATTATGGTTTTCATCCTCCAACCGCATATAACCAGTCATACAACCGTTAATACAGATGTGAATCCATTTTTTCTTTCTTTTTTTAAACAAAATACTAACGTGGGGGTATTTGGACGAAATTAGGTCTTGACAAAATATACTTTTAACCGTAAATTTCCTCCCAATTACCGACTAATGCTTACATCCATAGAATCTTGTCCGGATTCATTTTTTAATATGATGTGCACTTAATATTGCGCTCGAAATTCGTTGATTCATACGAATTTCTTGAAGACATCCTTCTTCCTTTCCGTACAATGAGTATGTGTTCAAAAGAATTTAGGCTTTTGGATGTTTTGATTTGGGGATCTTTGTTCCTTTTTTTCCTAATTCTCTCCAGCCCCCATGCCTAGATTTGATCGACTAGGGTTTTGATTTGTGAGAGAAATTGTGTTTAATCCTGTATTTTATCCATCAAGACCTAATTCCCTCTAAATAACCCCACGTAAGTATTTCGATTAAAAAAATAGAAAAAATTGATTTACGTGTGTATTACCGATTGTGTGACTGGGTATAGGCGGTTGGAGGACGAAAACCATAATTTTCGGGAAGTTAAAGGACGAAAATAAAAATTTAAAACTTAAGAGGACGAAACCACAATTTTTTATAAGTTAAAGGACGAAAACAAAAATTCAAAACTTAAGAGGATGAAAACCCAAGTCAACGAAACTTAAAGGACAAAAATGTATATTTTCCCTATATTATATATGCTAAAATGTGATACTTAATATACTAAAATTTATTAGTTTAAAGAAAAGAATTCATTTGGGTGTTATTCACATGAGATCTAGTCTGTTTTCTGTCTAATTGATGAATTATGATTCGACTTACACTAGAATATACCTTTCTCATAAAATAAATAATTCTTTGTTGAAAATGATTTGATGAATTATGATTAGTTAGTGTATATTACCCTCCAATTTGTAATGGATCTTATTTTTTCAATATAACAAAAATAATAATCAGACAAGTGTCATTCGTTCTCTATTTAATTAGATATAACTTTTCATATTAGCCTATGTAATATATAATGTAGACTTGGATAAGATTGTCATGCATGCATGCCTGACTCATAGTAAAATTGATTAAACATATTCTTGAATTTCTTGGTGCTTGTCATTCGAAACTTTGTCTGAATCAAGATTTAGACCTTTAACTTTTTAATTTCTCAATTATAATCCTTTAAATATCAAGAATAGTCTTTATATAAAGAAGACTACTCTTGCAAACTATAACACAAGAACTATTCTTGATAAAAAAAGGACCATAATTGAGAAATTAAAAGATAAAGGTCTAAATCTAGACTCTAAAGTTATAGATACATTTCTGATATTTTCTCTATTAATAATATATGTATCTCTCCTTCTTTTATATTTTAATATATCTAATTTATTTAAATTAAACCTGCGTAAAATTGTAAATGTAATTATTTTTACTTTTTATTTTCACATAAAATTTATATATTCTGATTTCGTATATCTAATTATATTATTTTATACTCTTTTAAAGTTGTAAATTATATTTTTACTTTATAAATCTTATTCAAATCCTATGTTATGCATGACATTGGAATTTATGAATAATTACAAAAATATAATTTAAAAATGAGATTATAATATAATATAATTAGAAATTTATAATATTTTTAATATGCAATGTGAAATTAGAGGAAAATTTTACATTTATATTTTTTTAAAGCTATGATTTAATTAAATCAAATAAATGAAATAGATGATTTCAATAAAAAAATAATATAAAGTAATATGATTACAATTACAATTTTTAAAAGAATATACTATAACTTAAATAGGATTTGTAAATTAAAAAGAGAAATAATTTACAATGTTAAAAGAGTATAATATAATATAAATAGATACATGAAATTAGAATATTAAATATAATCTGAAAGTAGAAAATAAAAATAAATACATTTACAATATTACACAAGTTATAATTTAAATAATTTAGATAAATGAAAATGTAAAAGAAGAATATTGTTAAGAAAAATCCCTTCATGTTTCAATAATGTTAAAATCAGCTGACCTTGGGAAGTCAGTAGAGGCAGGGATCAGAGAAGAGAAGATCAGCTGAGGTCCAGAAGAAGAACCCTGCTAAGGGGAGAAGATCAACTAAAGAGCTGAGTGCAGTGAGACGAGGACAGGCTCCAAAGATCAGCTGATGTGGGACAAGATCAGCTGAGGTGGTCAAAGGATGCTGATTCTTGGATCCGTCCAACTTCAAGATAATCAATTAAGGAGACAAACTCAGATTGAAGATCATGCCAACAAGGAAAGAAGATCATCCGGAGATAAAGATTAGAATCAATCAGTCTCGTAGATTTATTGATTGATTCCACGTTTATAAGAAATTCAATGTCTAGTCAACTCAAATGTCTAATATTTGATACCTATAAATAGGAGTATCAGAGTGAAATTCAACAACAATCTTACGCACGATTAAACTAGCAGAAACACTGTAAAATTTTCTCTGTACTCACACTCACAAAACCTTTTCATAATTTTTTATCCATTGTAAAATTTTATAGAAGTCAGTAGTTAGTTGCATGTTTGCACTAACTGGTTGTAAAAGAGTTTTTCTCTCACAGTTTGTAAGGAAGTGAGTTAATGGATAGTCCCACCAATCAAAGTTGGATATAGGAGAGTAGATGTAGGATTTGATCCGAACCACTATAAACCCTTGTCTCGTACCTACCTTTATTTACTTTATATTCTGTCTACTTGTGTACATTTACTAAGCATTAAAAAGGATTTTACTTAAAACGTTTCCGCACACAAAATCACTACGCACTCAGCTAATATACAATCAGCTGACTTTGAAAATTAGAAGACTCAAATTCTTCTTAGGGACCAACATATACATATATAATTAATATATAAAATGTCAGAAATGATCATGTAACTCTATTTGAGTCCAAATTTAATCCTTTATCTTTTTAATTTCTTAATTATGGTCATTTAGTTATCGTAAAAAACTCTTTTTCCAGAAAGAACATTTTTTGATAACTAAAGGACCATAATTGAGAAATTAAAATGATAAAGAACTAAATCTGAACTCAGATAATGTTACGGGATTGTTTTGATATTTTCTCATTTACAGTAGATGGAAAAAAAGTACTAATATTAGATTAAATATTTTAAAATTTTAATTCAAATATGTTTTTAAATAAATTGTAAGATATATATATATATATTTGAGAAAAAAGTTATTTTCGTCCTTTATCTTTCACATATTATGCATTTTCTACCTCTTGATTATCCATTTTCAGAAATACTCCTTTAACTAACAAAAAAATTTACTTTTCATCCCTTAACCCACTATAGTAGATAACCTATTCGATGACTGATGATGTGGAATTATTTATTATCTTTTTAATTTTATATGACTAATTGTAATTTCGTAAATTTGATATTTGCAAATAAGGACCTAGAGAGAATTAAATTCTCAAAACCATGCCTCAAAACCTCCTCCACTTGATGTGTACAACTATTATATGCCAACTTGGCGACATTGATGCCTATCGTTGCCCCTCACTTCTTCGAGGTGTGTTGGTCCCTAAAGAAGACTTTGAGTCTTCTTGTTTTGAAAACAGCTGACTATAAAATCAGCTGAGTGCGCAGTGATTTTAGTGTGCGGAAACGTTTTTAGTTAAATTCTTTTAATTAGTGCAGCAACTACGAGCAATTAAATAAAGCAGATAAAAACACAAGATTTATAGTGGTACGGACCAACTGTCCTATATCCACTCTCCTCAATCCAACTTGGAATTGAGGGGCTCTCTTACTCACTTACTTACTCCCTTACAATCTTACAACTTGAGAGATAACACTCTCTTTTACACATAAACTGTTAGTGCAATCAACCTTGCAACTAACTGATCGACTTCTATAAAGTCTTACAAAGGAATAATAAAATATATGAGTGTGTTTGTGTACAGAGGAAAAAGTGTAGCCTATATGCTTATATAATCGCGCGTAGGAACATTGTAATTTTTCTCTCTTGAACTCATATTTATAGGTAACAAAAATTAGCCGTTAGAGTTGACTAGGATTTGAAATCCCAATAAATATGTAATCAATCAATCAGAGTGATTGATTGATTCTTGATTTCCAGGTTGATATCTTTCCATCTTTGGCTTGATCTTCAATCTGATTGACTTGATTGATTGCCTATGGTTCTGAAAATCTTCTAGTCGTTACTGTGATCTTGTCCTCTTGACATGATTAACTTTCTGTAAATAGATCTTCTATGAAACAGCTTCAGACGACCTCAGATGCTGCTGGTGTTCCTCTGCTGATTTTGTCCTCGTCTGATTTCGGCACCTCAGCTGGTCTGACATCAGCTGACCTGAACCTCAGCTGATCTGACCTCAGCTGATCTGACATCAGCTGACCTGACATCAGCTGACCTGACATCAGCTGACCTGTCCTCAACTGATGTCTAGCACCTCAGCTGACCTTCTCCTCAGCTGACCATCCTCGTCCGATCTGATCTGACCTCAGCTGACTTCCCAAGGTCAGCTGGTTTTAATGTTATCAAAACATAAGGGATTTTCCAACAAGGTGTTATTTCAGGCAACACACCCAAGGTGAGATATCTAGTTGCCGACTTATTTGGAGGCCCGTTACTCCAATCCCACACCGCTGCTACCAAAAAAATTCCCTAGTCTGGAACTTAAGAAGTCTACAGCTGCAGAGTTCAAAAACTTTGCAAAATAAAAGATCACTTGTAGACAAAGTATCAGAGAGATTCTCACAATTAAGATTGTATTGAGAATACTCTAATGTGCAGCGGAATAAAGTGAGTGTTAATGAAAAACAATATAAACAAACTTAACAACTGAATGACTTATAGAAGTCTACAACTGTACAGCCAGTTTCTCAGTGATAACCACATAGTCTTATGCACTTGAATTTTCACAAGAATGATGAATGTATACGCAGAACAAGAATTTAAATGACAGAAAGTAAATGAACCAGATTTATAGTGGTTCAGTGTCTATAAAAAGACCACCTACATCCACTGTTACACCACTCAGGTGCCAAATTCAGTAAGTTGAGATCACTTAGATCAATACAAGTAGTTCCCCCTTAGAACTAGGTTCACTCAGATTCCTATTCTTAAAAGATATTAAACTACCCTATTCACTCAGAATATAACTCACAAAGAGTTTTACAAAACCTCACAAAGAGATATCTACACTAAGTAGAATTTAAAACAAGTGAGGGAACAACAGCAAAACAACATAAACTACAAAGGGGTTCAAGATACAGCTTACAGTAGATAGATAGACTAAAAACTAAAAAGTTTTAGTGTCTAATCTAGAACAGAGTCTTCATCTTCTTCTATGCTTGGGATCAGCATCATCTTCTTCTTCATATTCATCAGATTCATCTTGAGGTTTTAGAATCCCTTGCTCCACTAGCCTCATGTTCTTTTCATCCTCTTCAAAATACTTCATCGGCATCTGAAGTTCATAAGCTTCCAACTCTTCTTCTTAGACTTTAATACCCTCTTAGGCAATAGATTTTTGTTGATTTTTTCACCAAGGAGCCGAGCATTGTCTCCTTTATATAAAGATCCATCATCCTTCAGGTCTTTGAACTACTGTCCTTCTTGTATTTAATCTTCTTAATGATTGTATGCCTGTTGCATATACTCAAGAATTCTTTCCAAAGGTTATCAAACTCAGTCTTCATTTGTTTTACCCTCTCATCAGAATCTTCAGCAGGTATCATGCTCTCAGGTTGAACATCCAAAGGTTGAGCAGTGACAACAGCTGTAGATTGTTCTAGTTCTTTCTTTCTCTGTTTTTCTTCTTTCTCTTTCTATTCCTTCTCTTTCTTTCTTTCTCTTGATTCTTTCATTGTCTGTTCCCAATAACCAAAAGGTTTTTGAGAAATATGAGTTGTAGGTTTCTGAACTGTAGATTTAGGGAGCTTTATGATCTTGCTTACTTTAGAGCTTCCCTTCATCTGCTAAGTGTTGATAGGCGAACTTCCCCAAGATAATTATGGGAATGATTAACTCAAGGCTAAGAAGGTCGTTGACAAGGACAGAAGTTGCGTCACAAACTTGCCCAAGCTCCGGATGAATCAAGTCCAACAATTGACTACGCTTAAGGGAGAGAAGCTCGCCCGTATTTCAAGAGACCAAACATGACTCCATCTCCACATTGCTCCGAAACAACCCAAGACATTGAAGCTCGCCTAGAAGCTTTCCGAAGCCAGGGACATGAGACAATGTGTATAAAAGAAGCAAGTAGATATGTAGTAGGACAAGCCTTGTAAAGGTAGCATGAGTAGCGAGCAAAGATAAGTGCTAAGGACACTTGTCAACACCTAAAGCCAAATAGGCTCACAAGGTGTCACCTCATACATGCAAACCTATAAATATGTCTCTCTTGTATCTTTCTCTCTCTAAGTTTTGACAATACACACACACTTTCTCTCACTAAGCTCTCTACTCTCTCTCTCTATATTCATGCCTCAAGAACAAAATTAATTCTTGTTTATTGTTTGGTAGAATTAGATGATAAACAGCCACTAAATCATTCAATTACAAAATTCTATCAACAATTTGGTGCTAGAAGGAGGGTCCGAACCTCCAATTTCGCAAAACTGAGAGCAAAAAGTGTGAGAATCCTTTAAAGATTTGAAGGTGTTCTTGAGCTTCAACAAGAACACATGAAGATACATACTAATTCCCAGTTTTCGGCTAAATTCCCAGAATTCTGGACTAAAAACGTAACAAAGAGCCTTTTAAACGCATGCGTGTAGACGAATAAACCAAATTTTGGACAATTCATGTGCATGCAAGGCTAGACAAAACCTGAACAAAATTTACCTTTGCTGGGAATTGACGACCTTGACGACCTTCCACATAAACTGAAAATGTCAAAGGAAAATACATCCGCGACTACCAGGAGATAGAAGGGGCAAACTAATCAGCCCCATGCTGATGGGGAGACTTCGTGCCGAGCTCCCCAGAAGAATGACATTCCGCGAGCTCCTCAGTGAGCTTCGGCAATATGGGACGAAGTAAACCCCACCTTGAAGGACCTCGCTAATGACCTCGATGAGCTCCAACGCACAATTGCTGCCCTCCAAAGGCTGCAGCAAAGGCAACAGGGCGAGCTCCTGCCAATGAACCCCGCCAGCAAACAACTAGACCTACTCAGGCCGCCCAAACTCAGGGCCAAGCGAGCGACCATCCAGCTGAGCAGGAGGTGAGCTCCGCACGAGCTCACCAACATAGAGAATGGGCCAGGAAGGCTAGAATGGAGGAAAGGCTCGGCTCGCAAGATGGGCGAGCTACAGCCTATACGGAGGCATCAACCACCCATCACTCAAGGGAAGTCCTCCAGGGAAGGTTGGGGCCCAGGCGGGAAGAATACGAGAAAGTGTCTGCCCCCGCTTCATCCCGGAGGGAGGAGTCGGATATACATCCCCGTAGGTCCGCACACGAACATTTGATTTTCTAGGTCTGCACAAAGAGACTGAAATCAAGTCCGCACAATGAGACTGACCAATAGTACCTCCGGACTCAAGAAAAGCACCGAGCTCTGGAAAGAGATGCATCTCGCATGCCCGAACACCTACACCAAGTTCAGACACAAGGCGGGGGTGTACGTGGCCATGCAAGAGGCCTTGATGAAGGAGGTAGTGCCTCCGAGGAGAAGAAGCCACACGGGAAGAAGTCCGGGGGCAACTATAAAGCTCCCCGGAACTTGAAAGCATTTGGTGACCAAGACGAGTTCAAAGAAAAGCTCAACCAAGTTCTCACCGTCTCCGTCGACCACGTCTTTGTTGCGGTCAAGGACAAAGCTATGCTGAACGAACCTAGGAGGATTCGTCAAGACCGCACAAAGCTTAATCCCAACAAGTTTTATGCCTATCACCAGTCGGTCGGCCACTTCACCAGCGAGTGTCGCGACCCCCTCAAACAGCTATGGAAATTTTACGAGGAGGGAAAGCTGGTCGACTTCATGAAAAAGGCACCTGCCAAGAGAACGAGGATTGAGAGGCGGGAAGTGTCTAAGGATGAGGAAGATGATGAGGACCGTCGAGGTCTGCAACACAGACGAAGGGCACCTCCCCCACCTCCGCAAGACCAGGAACCAACGAGGGAACTCCTCGTTCTCGAAGAACACTATGGAGCTGCCGACGGACTCCAGGATGGGAGATCCTCCATTTCCAAGAGACAAAGAAAGGTCGAAGTTCGGGCCATAAATCAAGTTCAAGAAGGCAGCTCTAGTTCCAAGCCTGCCGCACCTCCAACAGCCGAACTTACCTTTTCCCCGGCAGACTTGGAAGGGGTGTTGACCCCCCATAATGACTCGTTGGTGATTAGCGCCAACAAAATGAACGTTCGAGTTCACAGGCTGATAGTGGACAGCGGTGCATTCACCAACATACTTTTTAAGTCCACCTTAGACGCCTTAGGCGATTTTGAGTCATATATTGAACCTAGTAATGCTAGGATAGTGGGGTTCAGAGAAGCTGTAACCGTCCCCGTAGGCCAAATTAGGTTGAGCGTCCAACTTATATCGGACGAGGATCCGGAGAAGAGACTGACTAGGTTAGTAGATTTCCTCATTGTCGACCAGCAGTCTACCTACAACGGTTTCCTTGGCCGCCCTTTTATTAATGACTTCAAAGCGGCATGTTCGACCTACTACTGTCTCAAATTTCCAACTCCTAAAGGTGCCGAAACAGTAAAAGGCGATAAGAAAAAAGCCCCTGAATGTTTACTCCAAATCAAAGATGGTCAATTGAAGAAAGCTGTGACGCAGGTTCACGTTCTCGAGGAGGATATTCAGTTTCCAGCAGACGAGCCAAACATCCTGGACATCATCTCAACAGAAACCGAGTTGATGGAGGTTGACGACCTGCCGTAATCAATGATCAAAATCGACCAAGTTTCGGGACCTATGCAAAATAAACAACCGGCACCCATGGAAGGAGTGGAGGAAACACAAACTAACCAAATGCAGGAACCAGTGCAAGATTCGCAACCTGCACTCATGGAAGTGGTCGATGATTCTCAAGATGGAGAACCTGCGGGAAGTCAAGAACCGGTGCCAATGGAGGTGGATTCAACTCCCTAGTTGCAGAACCTTCCCGAGTTGGTGAATCACCAAAAGCGGTGGGAGTTGGTGAACCTGCCCAAGTTGAAAGCAAAGCTGATGATCTCGAGCCACGTATAGGCCATGAACCAGTGCAGATGTCACAAGGGGAATGGGATGAGTTCATCAACAACCCAAGGAGGAAAAGCAAGAAAAGGAAGGCCACTCCCATGGAGGAATTGAAGGCAATCCCGGGGGACCAGGAAAGGGACTTGGAACTTTTTATAGGTTCCGAGTTGCCAGAACCGTTCCGGTCAAAGATGGAGTTGTTTCTTATGTCCAACCTGGACGTATTTGCCTGGTCCCACGAAGATATGACGGGGATCCCGTTGGAGCACACATGTCACCGGCTCAACATAGATCTGACAGGAAACTTGTGCGCCAAAAATGAAGAAAGTACGGACCAGACAATTACGAAGCTCAAACCACGGAGGTTAAGAAGTTATTGGACAACAAGTTGATCAAGGAAGCATTGTGCCCGCAGTGGGTGGTGAACCCAGTCTTGGTAAAGAAGCCCAACGGAGCATGGCGACTATGCATTGACTTCACGGACCTGAACAAGGCATGCCCGAAGGATAACTTGTCACTGCCCCACATTGCTCAACTTGTACATAGCACTACATGCCACAAAATGATGACCTTTATGGATGCTTTTGCAGGCTATCACCAGATAGAAATGCACCCAGATGACCAGGAACATACGGTGTTCTACACTAAAAAGAACATGTACTGTTGGGAGAGGATGTCGTTCGGACTCATTAATGCCGGAGCTACCTACCAAAGGTTGGTGAACAAGATGTTTGACCAACAAATTGGCCATACCATGGAGGTGTACGTAGATGACATAGTAGTCAAAAGTTTGCGAAAGGAGGAGAACCTTGACCACCTGAAGCAAGCTTTTGAAATATTACGGCACTACAACATGAAGTTGAATCCAAAGAAGAGCAGCTTCGGCATACATTCGGGAAAGTTCCTGGGGCATCTGTACCTTGCTGTGTCAGAGGTGGCCATTAGCTCCGTCCTGGTTCGAGAAGAGGGCAAAACACACCTACCAGGGTACTACGTAAGCCAAGTATAACACGAAGCTGAGTTGCGGTACACCCCAACGGAGAAGCTAGCCTATGCACTGGTGATGAGTGTTAGAAAATTGAGGCCCTAATTCTTCGACCATTCGGTAGAGGTGTTGACAATGTTCCCACTACGACAAATACTACAATGGCCAGACACTACAGGACGCTTGTTGAAATGGTCACTAGAAGTTAGCCAATACGGTATAACCTACGCACCCCGAACAACGATCAAGGGATAAGCGCTCGCCGATTTCAACGTCGAGCTAACTTTCCCGCAAGATCCAACGGGGGGACGTATAGCTCTGTGGCACCTCTACGTTGACGGATCATCAACTAGCACAGCAGCAGGAGCCGGTGTAGTTCTAATCAGCCCAGATAGACAAGTCTTCACCTCCGCGATCCGGTTCGACTTCAGAGCAACCAACAATGAGGCAGAGTACGAAGCGTTGATAGCCGGACTTAGGTTGTCATTAGCTACAGGGGCAACCAATCTTCAGATGTTCAGAGATTCCCAGCTAATAATATCCCAAGTCCGGGGGGAGTACGAAGCTAAAGACCAGCAGATGATGACGTACCAGAAGATAGTTGCACATCTGATCTCGATGTTTATGCAAGTTTACATCAATCAGATTCCAAGGCTGGAAAACAACAAGCAGATGCACTAGCCCGACTAGTTACCAGTAGCGGAGAAGCTGACTTGACGGAGGTTGTCATCACCAAATTAAAAAACTCCTCGACGTCTGATTACAAAGTAAATCAGACCTCGAGTGGGGGGCAGGAGGATGGTGAAAATTGGCGTATTCCGATCTAAAAATACTTGAAGGACGGAGCCGTCCCAGAAGATGCGTGGGAAGCTAGTCGGCTAGTGAAACAAACAGCCCGATACACGTTGGTAGATGACCAACTTTACAAACGTGGATTCTCTCTACCCCTACTCAAATGCTTATCTCAAAAGCAAGGGTTCGAGGTGTTAGAAGAAATCCATCAAGGAATTTGCGGAAGTCACGCTGGGGGACAAATCTTGGCATATAAGACGATCAGGCAGGGATACTATTGGCCCACTCTTCGCAAAGATGACATGAGCTTCGCTCGAAGGTGCCGGAAATGCCAGCTTTTCACACCTAACATTCACTCCCCAGCTACTCAACTTAAGTTCGTCTTCAGCCCAAGGCTTTTTGCAAAATGGGGTATCGACTAGATCGTCCCATTTCCACCTGGCAGAGGCGGTGTGAAGTTCGCTGTTGTAGCAGTTGGCTATTACACTAAATGGGCTGAAGCCGAGGCACTTACCACGATAACTCAAGAAAGGATGATCGGCTTCATTTGGAAGAATCTAATTTGTCGATTCGAACTTCCGTAATCGATTGTAACAGATAACGGGAGACAGTTCGATGGATAGAAGTTGAAGGAGTTTTGCAGTTCATGGAATATCAAGAAGCACTACTCAACTCCATACCATCCACAGTCGAACGGTCAAGTTGAAGCGGTTAATAAGATATTAAAGCATGTGCTGAAGATCCGTTTAGAAGACAAGAAAGAAAGATGGGCAGACGAACTCCCAGAGGTTCTATGGTCGCATAGAACATCATATCGAGCAAGCACCGCAGAAACACCCTTTGTCTTGGCCTTCAGAACGGAAGCGGTAATACCGGTGGAAGTTCAGAACAAGACTTGGAAGGTGGTGGGCTATGATGAGAAGGAGAACGACGAAGCTTTTGCAGTCGAAAAAGACTTGCTTGAAGAAACCAAGGCTTAATCAGAAATGAAAAATGCCACCTACAAGAGTAGAGCGGAGACGTACTATAATTCCCAGGTTCGAGATCGAAAGTTTAAAGTTGGGGATTTAGTACTAAGGAAGAAATTGGCAACCCCACCGGTATATTCGGGCCGAATTGGGAAGGACCATTTCTAGTCACAGCAGCTTGGGCAAATGGGACATATGACCTTGAAGATGCAGAAGGAAATGCTTCATCATATACCTGGAGCGCGGCACACCTAAAGAAATTCTATCAATAGTAACGGAAAGGTTAGAGTATGAAAAGAAGGTCCGTCACAGGGTAAATGCGCAAAAGAAAGCTTATATGCCCCAGAAAGATGCTGCTACTTTTTCTTGAGGAGTCTATCCAAGGTCATGTGTGTGCCACCAAATCAGACCTCCGAAACCGAGATGAAATATTCATTGTACAAACGTGTGCCCACGCTGGTTCGAAGAGTTAGAAAAGAGCAGAGTACACCCAGCTGTTGGCAGTAGAGGAAGGCGAACTACCCCTTGTAATAGAGTAGACGAAGGTTCGCATCAGAAGTGTTGATGGCAACCTATGTAAATTATGTTACTATATGAAGTTAGCAATTTTTCAGAAAATGTCAACTATTCGAAGCTTCGTAATACACAAGGACCATGGTCCCAAACATTATAATCTAAAAGCTCAAAGGCAAAGGCCAAAGTGCCCAAGGTTAGCGAAGGTATCCTTCTTAAAGGATCACTAAGCACCAACTGCCCTAAGTTAGAAAAATTCACAAAAGAGACGATTAAAACGTCTAAGGCAAGGTTCATGAAACCCGATCGCCCAAAGTGAATTAAATAAAGTACAACTCACTACCTTAAGCGGTTTAAGACTAGCAATTCGCGGCCCTAAGTGGCATAAGAAGAAGAATATGTACTCATAAAACTAAGGTACAATTTGTAGTCCAAAGCGACATAAAATGAACAATTCGCATCCCCAAAGTGGAATAAGACGAACAAATAAAGTACCAAAAACATAAAAATGAGCTAATTAAAGATATAACGTATGTGAAATTTAAACAGACAATTTGAGGCAAAAGAATCAGATTCCATTCAAAAATACTTGAGAACCTTTCAAAGTACAAAAATACTTGAAAAATTCTCAAGTATAAGAAGTTGTGCTAGCCACAAAGGTCGGCTAGCTGACCATCTATGAAGTACAAAAGGTACTCCTTCTAAGCGAGCTATACTAGCCCGGCGAGCTTCAGCTACTTAACTAAAAGCAAAAATACTATGCTAAGAAAATAAAAGAAAAGCCCTAAGTCTCTGGAGCTGCGGGGACATCAGGGGCAAGAGTTGCGGTGACATCGGCGGAGATCTCAAGATTGGCGACCACAGGGGAAACCTCGCCACCAGTAGCTTGGCGACATTGAGGAGAGAGTTTGGGCAACGTGGTAATATTACCAGTGCACCCGCTGGTGTCCAACTCGCTGATGTCGAGTGTGGCATCCCCGCAAGCTTCTTGCAGCTGCTCCATAGTCGGAGGAGTTCGCTCCTCAACTTGCACCTCTTCCTCTGCTTCAACCACGGGAATCTCAAAAGTTTGAATAATGTTGTAGCGTTCCCGGGCGGCATCGAGGTTGATCCCGTATCCGGCTAGGTCCCCGATGTTCAGCTCTGTGCCCTCTGGAATTTTAACTTTCGCCAAGCAATCATCAAATTCAGACATCAGAGCCTCTCACTCGCTCTTTTTGTTCATCCTCGCCCACCGGAAGGAGCGGATAACATCTGCAAAGCAGAGTACATAGCCGAGGTTTGTGGCGACCAACCTCGCGAGCTCCAGGGCCTCTGGTGAAATAGAAGCATTGGACCGACCCTAAAGCTCGGCAATCTCTAACGCTTTTGCGGTGACCTCCTCCCGCAACTTTGAGCACTCCGCCAAGTTACCCTGGTTCTGCTCCCGGACGATCTTCACTTCATCTTGCATCCGAGCGAACTCCTCTTCCCTGGAGGCAAGCTTCTGGCGAGCTAGTTCAAGTTTAGCTTTTTACCGATTGAAATCAGCCTGAACCATCTCTAGCTTCTTCAGAGAATTTTGCTCCGCTACCAGGGAAGCTTTCGCCTTTGCCTCCATTACGACGAGCTCCTCGACGGCCTTCTTCCACTCATCCCCAATCCGATTTTGCAGAAGCTTGGCATCATGACGAGCTTTGTCACCAGCCGTAATGTTATTGGTGATTGTTGATAGAATTTACTAACTATGTGTTTATGTGGCTTAATGTGACATATTAATCCTATCAAACAATAATCTAGGAATTGTGCTCTTAGTGTTCTTGAGGGGATAATGTAGAGAGAGAAAGTTGAGAGTTTTAGAGAGAGAAAGTATTTATTGTATTATGATTGACTTGTTTGTAACAGTACAAGGGAGACCTTATTTATAGGTGTGCAAGTGTGGGGTGGCACCTTATGAGCCTATTTGGCTTCCGGTGTTGACGAGGGTTCTTGACCCTCGTCTTGATCCCTCACCAATCACCCTTTACAAGGCCACATCCTACTACATATTTATTCGCTCGACACACACTTTGCCAATGTCTTGGCCCTGGGCGAGCTTCTGTGGCGAGCTTCCATGCCTTCTGTGGCGAGCTTCCATGGCCTGTGTAATTCCAGAGTGGTGTACCATTGGACTCCTGCTTGATCCCCTTGGTTGTCGGCGGGCTTCTCCCCGAAGGCGGAAGGGTTCCCCCGCGAGCTTCTCTCTCTTCGTACATTCAGCCATTGATCTTGACTCGTAGGGAGCTCGGGCGAGGTTCTCACCTACTTCACCGAGCTTCCCTATGTTAACCTGTTGGATTAAGCTCGCTTACCAACACTTGCCCCCAGCTCTTGCACATCATAATTTATTTAATGTATGGGCGAGCTGATCTGCCTCACGGGACGAGGGCTCGAGAGTTGGCGAGCTACCTCTAGGATAGGGGCGGAGCTTGTCGGCGAGGTTCGGGAAGGCGGTTGATAAGCCAAAGTGGGGTGAGATTCGAGGCGTCGTGCATACCTCTCTAGGCATCATTTCCCGTACCAATTATGACATCTTTTCAAATTCTTTGCAAATTAACCCCTGCACTTCTCGGATATTCAAGCTCTCCCAAAGTCTATAAATATGAAGAATCTTTCTCATTCTTCACTTTTGCGTTTCCAGTTTTCCGAGCAAATCTTCCGGCGACCGATTCTCTTGCAATCGACGAATTCCCGAGTGCTTCCCAAGGTAGAAACCCCGTTCCTTTCTTTCTTTTCTTCCTCGTTCTTCATTGTTCTTCGTTGTTCTTCATTTCCCCTGAGTTTTTGGAAATTTCCGATCCTCCTTTTCGTCACTCCGGCGATTATCACGCCGGCTTCGGACACTTCGAAAATAATATACAAGGACTCCTAGACAATAACCCGATAATGTCGAACAAATCTTCAAGCCAAACCGCGTCGAACTGTAATCTGGGAAAGGGACCAATGACTGATGATCGGCCGATTCCCCAAATGACCCCTGTGGTGATCACCTCGGGATCGGGGGCGAGCTCCGTAGCTCGCCCGAGTAGCCACGAGCTACTGTGCGAGGTTCGCTCCAATGTGGGGAGAGAGCCACTAACTCTGGAGGTGGCGAGGGCATGAGCCTCGGCGAGCTTCAGGGGGACCTAGGCCGAACTAATGATGACGCTATCGCCCCCGAGGTGGAGACCGCCGAGGTTCAAAAAGAGGTCACCGAGACTGGCGACCAGGCCAGCGAGCTAGCTCGCGAGATTGATGAGGATGACATTGAGGGAAAGGTGGTGGTCACCCACGAACACCTCCGCTTCATCGACTTCACGTTCCCCAAGCTTCCAGAACACCAGGTCCCTACCGAGGTCATCCACGACTTCAACTGGGCGGAATACGTGAGGGCTCACTCGGAGGCCTTCCCTCTACCCGAGCGAGCTCTTTGCGACTCCGCCGATCAATCGGACCTTAAAGCAAGCGAGGTTGTAAGCCTCATCAACAAGTATGCATTGCCGAAGCTCCGTAAGAAGTACAGCATCCCACTGGACATTTACATGTATGCCCCTGAGGGTAATGAACGTGCCGATCTTCCTCCCCCCGGACTGACGGCCATCAACGTCCGCACCCTGGAGGCCGGACTTACCCTACCCCTGCACCCCATCATTGGGCAGTTCCTGATGGACAATAACATCGCCATCTCGCAACTTACCCCGAACGGATGGAGTAGCCTGCTGGCGACGTTGACGATTTTTAGGCTCGAGGGTTACAAGAACCGGCTAACCTCGGCGGAGATCAATTAGTTGTTTACCGTCACCAAGCAGATCAACGACGGCAAGGGCTACTATTATATTAAAGCTTTCCCGGGGGAGAAGTTCTTAGGGATCCTCCCCAACAAAGTCCGGGATTGGAAAGAACAGTTTTTCTTCATTGGGGGGATTGGCGGGCTTCGAATAGGCACGGAGGACGTATCCCTTCGCCTGAGGAATACGGAGAAGCCAGCAGTAGGTGGCATATTTCGGTTTGCATGGGTCGGATTAGATTTACTAACCTAATCTCCCTTTTTTGCAGGTCTGAAGCATCACAAATCTAGTTGGGAAAGGCCGGCTATATCTGTCGGCTTCGACTTTGTGCTGTCCGTTTGTTGCTTGCGGGAGCAGAAGGACCGGGAGGTCAAGCATTTGTGCCAGCATCACTGTCGAAGACTTGCCGGCCTTATAACCTCGCCTCATCATCTCACTGCCCCAGGTTTGGGTTTTCAAAAATTTGCCAAGTCTTGGTAGCTCGCTTGGTCGCTAACACTTTTGGTAAACTTTGTAGGTGAAGGCCCAGTAGCTGCCCTTCCCCCTGTCGAGGTTCCCGAGGCATATCACTTTCTAGCTCGACAACTCAAGATGGGCAAACCTCGCCCCAACAGAGCTGGCGTTCCTTCCGGGGCAGTGTTGGACGCGACAAGGAAGGCGGACCTCGTCAAGGCTGCCCCTACTGCCGATAAAGCTGGGGCTTCGGGCTCGAAGAAGAAGGTCTCCCAGACCAAAGAGAAGGTCGCCCAGACCGCGAGGGGAGCTGGGCGAGGCGAATCGGGATCCGAGCGAGGTTCTCAGCCTCCGCCTCACCAGCCTAAGCGAACTCTCCATCGTGCGGACGGTTCCCGGGTGAGCAAGGATGAAGCCCGCTCCCACAAGCGATCACGGGTTGGTCTCTGACTTTTTCGTATTTTTGCACGTTTTATAAATCAAACAAATCTACCCAAAAGCGGATGGGTAATTGTAGTATTGCAAGTATACGACCAAGTAGTATCGACCTAGGATTTAGGAGTGTAGTGGAGCCCCAAGGTTGTGTGTCGTCATGATACTATAGTGACGAGCAAGGTTGACAAGAAATAAAAACAAGCAACAATTAACTAGAAAGCAAATAAAACTACCAACTAACTTCCGAGAAGTGCAAGAGAGATGTATGCTTCGGGTGTTTTCCTTACAATTTCGATCAATGTTTCTCACAACTTAACTATCTATCATTTGCTATGTTCTTGGAATGAGTTAAAGGCTACCACAAAACATTTGAAGACCAATTCCTTTTGAGGCTTAGGTGATCAAGCAAAATGACATGCACATAGGGTAGTGAACTATAGAAAGGTTCAACACGGTTACTAATCCCTATAATTCCCCTCTCACCAAATTCTCAAATCCTCGATTTAAAGAACCTAATGTCTATTAACGGTGATCTAAGTCATCTACACCCTCTCGGCGCAATAGATTACTAGTTTAATCCAATTAATCAAACAATCTTTCCCTACAAAGCCAATAAAATACACACTCAACTCTCATTGTAGCATATACCCCTCAACTAAGAGATACTAAATATATTCAATTAATCTAATCAAGATAAACACATTAATAAAAACACATAGTCAATCCCTTAGCAAAATCAAGACAATCAAATCATGATCACAATAATTTCCATCACAAATCAAACACCCAAAGCATAGCCCATGGCTAATAACAACAAACCCATAATCATAACACTAAAATAAACAAAGTTAAACAAGAACATCACCATTAAAACTTAAATAAAAGATCAATATCACCTCTATGGTTCTCTTCACAGCTTCAAGAAATCAAATGCCCAATCAACATTCTAACTAAAAATTGCAAAATAATAAAATTCTAATTTAATGTGTGTGGTGTGTGGGGGAGAGAAGCTCCCCACAAAAAAGTGTAGAAACCCGCTGCTGCCTCTGCCTATCTAATCACTTGTGTCAAAAACCTCTCCTTTTCACAAAACGTAGCTGCTGCTTTTTATCTCTGCAGAAATGGGTCAAGGCACAATACTCCTTCCACGTGGCAGAAATCAAGCCGTCAAAATTCTTATTTTTCTGATTTTTGTTTGTGCTCGATCGAGTAGCTTTGCTCGACCAAAAGTGGTCGAGCAACAATTCCAAATATTTTGCTACGTAAATTCCTTAAGGACGCTCGATCATGCAAGGTTACTCGGCCGCTGACCTTGATCGAGCACGATTTCTAAAATCGTTTTAACAATTTTTCAAGTCTGGGACTTTTCCAACCAAAGAATTTACCTCTTTCTACTTCTCAAAAGCGACAGCCGAAATCGGAAATGGGTGGAGGATGACTTCAATTTTCCGGCAAATAGGAGCTTTTGGCTGACATGGTTTGCGCGGCTGTGGGCGGAGGAGCACTCCGGCGAGGCTTTTACTCCGGCGAAGAGAGTAAGTGAGGAGCAGGGGAAGCAATTTCCTCGGCCATAAATTCCAGCGAACATCGAGATCGAGGAGAAGCAGGGGCTTCGGTTCCAGTTTCCGGGCACAACGATGTTAGAGACGAATGCTTGTATGGCGGATTCCAGTGACAAGAATGTCTTCCAGGCATGAAGTGTGCTTTCCGGTGCGGCGGCATTAATTTCAGAACAAGGCTGCAGCCGCTGCCTCTTCAATTTCGGCTAACGGCGGCTTCGAACAGGTGAGTGTGGCTTTTCCGGCGAACATTCCAGTCTCGACTCAGGCGGCGAGGTTGGCAGCGCTCGCGTGAGTGGCGGATTCCGGCCCGGTGGATATGTGGAGAAGAAAAGGAAAGCCAATTTTTCCTCTTCTCTGGTATCAAAAGATGAATGTGCTGTAACCAGGATGAAAATATCGCGAAATATCGCGGATATATCGCAAATTTTGAGTATGCAAATTTTGAGTATGCGATATGGATATTGGGGTATAATGTATTTTTTACAAAGTATCTTGGATATATCGCAAAATATCGATATCAATATCGATATCGGTTCACTCGTAGTACAAAATTAAATGAAAATCGGGAAATATCGCATATATATCGCAAAATATCGCAATACATAAAAAATCACAATTTTTTTCTTTTTTATATTTTTATATAATTTTCAAATGATAATTTTTTTTTAGTGATTGTATTTTTTTTCATGGTTTTATTTTTATACATATATATTTTTTTATTGGGCACTGATCATAGTGATATGTCTCAAGATTCATATGCTTCTGAGACACATTCGAGTTCACAATTTGGTTGGAATACTCGAAATGTGTTTCAGCATCCATTTTCATATCAACAAATTCATTGGGTTAGTGCACACTATCCAATATATGGTGAAACAGTTGGAAGAGATAGAGAAACATATGAATGACATGTGCATAACTATATGCATGATTATTCTAATGCAATGAGTTAGTACCAATATTGTTTGGACAAAGATGAGATTACATCTTCTACATTTGAACCCCATAGGTCATCATTTTGGAACTAAATGTATTGTATCATGTAATTCAAATCATCTTTTATTGTATTATGCATTATATTATTAATTAATTAATGTCAGACAATGATTATATAGTCCATTATCTATTTATTTGCTTTAAACATGTTAATTTTTTGTGATCTTAAATGAAATATATGGATAATAACATGTTATAATAATCCCTAAAATTTCATATTAAATTTCCAAAATTTTAATAAAATTTTCGTTATTTTTCTATTTTTTTTGCGATATCGATATGCGATATCGATATATCTATCGATATTTTCGTAAATTTAAGATTGCAATATTGCTTGCGATAGCGATATTTTCATCCTTGGCTGTAACCCATTTCCTCACTTTGGTCAACAACGAAGAATAAATGAAGATAATGACCTTTTCCTTTCTTTCCTTTCCTTGTCTTTCCTTTTCTTCACGTGTCCAAGGTCAGAGGTGGGTCCAACTCTCTTTAACATTTTCCTCATTCTAACTCCCAGCTCCTTGTTCAATAAACCACATTTCCTTTTCTTTACTCCTTTGCTGAGCATGACTAAGTTGACCAAGAATTATCAATCTTGAAAATAAATGGGGCATGCATCTCTTGAGCAAAATAGGGCCGAAAATTGTAGAATTAAGGCTAGCCCATCCTTCAACTCTTTCTTGTTCTCCTCTTTCTCAATTCTTCTCGACTAATTCCGTAAATTGACTCCAAAAATATTAACACGTATTTTGTTCCAAAAATTTATCAATTTTCTACAAAATATCAACAAATGTCTTTTTTGGCCATTAAGCACAATATATCAATTTAAAGTATAAAAATGCACAAAATCCTATAAGATTAATCAAATTAAGCACCCTAAAAATGAGCAATTCTCACACAAATCAGTCTCCATGATGAAGACTTTGAGCATAGCGACCGGGGCGGCTCTGGATCATGCCAAGGAGGATCAGGGCAAGCTCTCGTTCCTCATTCTACTCCCGCACCTCCAACTCCTCAAAGTGCACCCCCGTCATCTCCCTACGGGGTCCCTATTCAGGACGACACCCTTCTCGGGCTTAATCCTGATAGGTTCGGGTAAGAGGGCGAGCTTCCATTTGAAGTTGGAAGTCGTTTAGTTTGTAACTTTCACGATTTTTGCTAACTTTCTGAATGTTTGCAGGTATGCTCCTGCCGAGTTTCTGCATCATCCGGAGGCCCTTCATACGGCTGAGAGGTGCAAGGCCTAACCTCGGCGAGGGACCTTCCCCATGGCCCAGCTCGACGCATCTTTACCGAGGCCCCCAAGTATCTCTCCGCCTCCGAGCTGGCGATGAACAAAAGGCAGAAGCCCGCCGACAAGGCGAGGTTAGCCATGCATTATGCTTGCGTGGCGATGACGGCCACCAAACTTATCACCGACGACATTACCGCCGCCGACAAAGCTCGCCATGACGCTAAGCAACTGCTGAACAAGGTCGGGGACGAGCGGAAGAAGGCTGTCGAGGAGCTCACTGGGATGGAGGCGAAGGCGAAAGCCTCCTTGGTGGCAGAGCAGAAGGCTCTGAGGAGCTTGGAGAAGGTTCAGGCCGACTTCAACCAGTAAAAGGCTGAACTTGAAGAAGCTCGCCGGAAGCTCGTTGCCAGGGAGGACGAGTTCGCCAAACTGCGGGATGAGGTGAAGGTTGTCTGGGAACAATACCAGGGCAACTCGGCTGAGTGCTCGAAGCTGTGCGAGGAGGTCACAGCGAAGACCCTGGAAATCGCTGAGCTCTGGGGCCGGTCCGATGCTTCAACTTCACCGGAGGCTTTGGAGCTCGCCAAGTTGGTCGCCACAGACCTCGGTTACGTCCTTTGCTTCGCTGAGGTTATCCGCTCCTTCCAGTGGGCGCAGATAAATAATGAGAGCGAGTGGGAGGCTCTCGTGGGCAAATTTGACTACTGCTTGGCGAAGGCCAAAATCCCCGAAGGCACAGAGTTGAACATAGGGGACCTCGCTGGTTATGGGATCAACCTTGATGCGGCCAGCGAGCGATACAATATCATCCAAACCTTCGAGGTTCTGACTGCCGAGACCGCCGATCGGATGAAGCGCGGACACCCCCCACGCTGGACCAAATGCAAGAGGTCTGCGGGGATGCTATGGTGAACCTCGGCGACTTCGACACCAGCGGGTGTACTGGCACCATCACGGTCTTGCCGCGGCTTTCACCCTCGGCTGGCAGACTGTTGGTGAGGAGGTTGCCCCTCATGCCGCCGACCCTGCAGAGGTTCCCATTGATGGTCCTGCTGCCCCCGCCCTCGAAGCCCCCACTGCTCCGGAGACTTAGTCTTCCTTCCTTACTTCTCTAGATTAGCTTTTTATCTTTTCAATTTTGCCAAGTTATAGTAGCTCGCCGGGCACGTGTAGCTCGCCCAGAAGGAGCTTCTTTTTTATAGTTTCTTTTTGCACAAGTAGTCGAAGCTCGCCGGGCTTTGTATAGCTCGCCCAGAAGGAGCTTACTTTTGTAGTTCGACACGGTTAGCTAGTCGACCTTTGTGGCTAGCACAGCTTCTAACACTTGGAAAATTTTCAAGTATCTTTTTTTACTTGAAAGTCTCCCAAGTACCTTTGAATGAAAACTGATTCTTTTGATCCAACCTTCTCTTTTTACATTTTTACGCTTACGTTATAATCTTAATTGGCTCATTTTTTTATTTTTGGTACATAAATGTTCATCTTATTCTACTTTTGAGAAGCGAATTGTTCGTTTTACGTCACTTAGGACTACGAATCGTACCTTCGTTTAAGTAGTACCCATTCTTCGTCTTACACCACTTAGGGCCGTGAATTGCTCGTCTTAAACCACTTAGGGTGGCGAGTTGTACTTCGATTAATTCACTTTGGGCGATTGGGTTTCAGGGACCTCGCCTTAGACGTTTCAATCGTCTTTTTTTGTGAATTTTTCTAACTTATGACAGTAGGTGCTTGGCAATCCTTTAATAAGGATACCTTCGCTACCCTTGGGCACTTTGGCCTTTGCATTTTAAGCCTTTAGATTATAACGTTCGGGACCTTGGTCCTTGCGTGTCTATGGAGCTTCGAACAGTTGGGTATTTTGGGAACCTTCGCGAGGTTGGATATTTTTCAAGAAAAACTTCTAACTTCATATAGCAGCGTAATTTACACTGGTTGCTATCAACACTTCTAATGCGAACCTTCGACTAGTCTATTACAAAACTTTAATCTATTGATAAAACTTTTTCAAGTGGGCCGCACTCCAGGTGTATGACTAGACATTGCCTTCTGCGTCTTCGAGGTCATAAGTACCGTTTGCCCAGGATGCGGTGACCCAGAACGGTCCTTCCCAGTTTGATCCGAATACACCCGGTGGGGCCATCAACTTCTTCTTTAGTACTAGGTCCCCAACCTTGAATTTTTTATCTCGGACTTGGGAATTATAGTACTTTTCTGTTCTACGCTTGTAGGTGGCATTTTTCATTTCTGACGAAGCACTAGTTACTTCGATCAGATTTTTTTCGACTGCCAAGGCTTCGTCGTTCTTTTCTTCGTCAAACCCTACCACCTTCCAAGTCATATTTTAGACTTCAACTGGTACCACCGCCTTAGTCCCGAAGGCCAAGGTAAACGGGGTCTCTCCGGTGCTGGTCCGGTATGATGTTCTTTAAGACCATAAGACCTCCGGGAGTTCGTCTGCCCAGCTTCCTTTCTTGTCTTCGAGGTGGATCTTCAATATGTGTTTTAGGATTTTGTTGACCACCTCGACCTGGCCGTTTGACTGCGGATGGTACGGAGTTGAGTAGTGCTTCTTGATGTTCCATGAATTACAGAAGTCTCTCAACTTTTGGTCGTCAAACTGCCTCTCGTTATCCGTGATGATCGATTGCGGGAGTCCAAACCGGTAGATCAAGCTCTTCCATATAAAGTCGATCATCATTTCTTGTGTTATGGTCGTGAGAGCTTCGGTTTCAGCCCACTTGGTGTAATAGTCTACTGCTACAACAACAAACTTTACGCCGCCTCTGCCGGGTGGAAATGGGCCGATCAAGTCGATACCCCATTTTGCAAAAGGCCACGGGCTGAAAACCGACTTCAGTTGGTTGGTTGGGGAGTGGATATTAGGTGCGAAAAGTTGACACTTTTGGCACTTCCGTGCGAAGCTAATGGTATCTTTGCGAAGAGTGGGCCAGTAGTACCCTTGTCTGATTGTCTTGTATGCCAAAGCTTGCCCCCTAGCATGACTTCCGCAAATTCCTTCGTGAATTTCTTCTAACACCTCGAACCCTTGCTTCTTATATAAGCATTTAAGT
Organism: Prunella vulgaris; assembly: GCA_026898435.1. Classification (NCBI taxonomy): domain Eukaryota; kingdom Viridiplantae; phylum Streptophyta; class Magnoliopsida; order Lamiales; family Lamiaceae; genus Prunella; species Prunella vulgaris. Next base: position 760,448 of record JAPKLY010000156.1, on the reverse strand, counting down.
AGAGGTAGAAAGAATCCACGTTTGTAGAGTTGGCCATCCAGTAGCGTATATCTGGCAGCTTGTTTCACTAGCCGACTAGCTTCCCATGTGTCCTTGGGGGTTGTTCCATCCTTTAAGTATTTTTGGATCGGAGCACACCAATCTTCACCGTCTTTGTCCTCTTCCTGCCCCCCACTCGAGGTTTGATTTACTTTGTAATCGGACTTCAAGGGGTTCTTTAGTTTGGTGATCACAACCTCCGTGACCTCGGCCTCACCGTTACTGGTAGCTAGTCGGGCTAGGGTATCTACTTTTGTGTTTTTTAGTCGCGGTATCTGATTGATGTAGACCTGCGTAAACATCGAGATCAGATGTGTGGCTATCTTCTGGTAGGTCATCATCTGTTGGTCTTTTGCCTCGTACTCTCCCCGGACTTGGGATATTATTATCTGGGAATCTCCGAAAACTTGAAGATTGGCTGCCCCCACAGCTAATGATAACCTAAGTCTGGCTATCAAAGCTTCGTACTCTGCCTCATTGTTGGTTGCTCGGAAGTCAAAACGGATTGCAGAGGTGAAGACTTGTCTATCTTGGCTGATCAGAACTACCCCGGCTCCTGCTGCTGTGCTAGTCGATGATCCGTCTACGTAGAGGTGCCACAGAGCTATACGTCCCCTGGTCGGATCTTGATGGGAAAGTCAGCTCGATGATACAGTCGGCGAGTGCCTGTCCCTTGATCGCTGTTCGGGGAGCGTAGGTTATACCGTATTGGCTGATTTCTAGTGACCATTTCAACAAGCGTTCGACGGTGTCTGGGCGTTGCAATATTTGACGTAGTGGGAACATCGTCAGCACCTCTACCGGATGGTTGAAGAAGTAGGGCCTCAATTTTCTAACACTCATCACCAGTGCATAGGATAGCTTCTCTGTCGGGGTGTACCGCAACTCCGCTTCGTGTAAGACTTGGCTTACGTAGTACACTGGTAGGTGTGTTTTTGCCCTTCTCGGACCAGGATGGAGCTGATGGCCACCTCCGATGCGGCGAGGTACAGGTATAGTTTTTCACCAGGTATAGGCTTTTACAGGACCTGCGTGTCGGCCAGGTATGCTTTAATGTCTTCGAAGGCTCGTTGGCATTCGCTTGTCCACACTAAGTGGTTTTTTAGGTGCAGCTTGTTAGCCTTGGCTGCCTCCTTGTACCTCCGCGTGTTTTCCTTGATTGCTTCGAAGAATGGGCGATTCCGGTCGCCAGACCTGGAGATGAACCTATTCAAGGCTGCCATGCACCCGGTCAGCCTTTGGATCTTCTGTACGGAATCGGGCACACCCATCTCGATTATGCATTGGACCTGCATCGGGTTGACCTCTATCCCTCGTTGGCTTACCAGGTGCCCCAGGAACTTTCCCAAATGTACGCCAGAACTGGTCTTCTAGGGGTTCAGCTTCATGTTGTAGTGGCGTAGTATGTCAAAGGTCTGTTTCAGGTGGTCGAGGTGATCCTCCTTTCTCAAACTCTTGACAACTATGTCATCCACGTACACCTCCATAGATTCGCCGATGTATTGGTCGAACATTTTATTCACCAACCTTTGGTTGGTTGCTCCGGCGTTGATAAGTCCGAACGGCATCCTCTCCCAGTAATACATGTTTTTATTGGTGTAGAACACCGTATATTCTTGGTCATCCGGGTGCAACGCTATCTGGTGATAGCCTGCAAATGCGTCCATGAAGGTCATCATTTCATGGCCGGCAGTGCTATCTACAAGCTGGTCAATGTGGGGTAGTGAGAAGTTGTCCTTCGGGGGCATGCCTTGTTTAGGTCCGTGAAGTCGATGCACAGCCTCCACGTTCTGTTGTGTTTCATCACCAGGACGGGGTTCGCAACCCACTGTGGGCATAAGGCCTCCTTGATCAGCTTGTTGTCCAACAGCTTCCCAACTTCGGTGGTTAGGGCCGCATACTTGTCTGGTCCATACTTTCTTCACTTTTGACGTATGGGTCTCCTCTTCGGATCTATGTTAAGTCGATGGCAAGCATGCTCCAACGGGATCCCAGTCATATCTTCATGGGACCAGGCAAATACGTCCAAGTTGGACATTAAAAACAGCTCCATCCTCGACCGGTACGGTTCTGGCAACTCGGAACCTATGAAGAGTTCCAAGTCCCTTTCCAGGTCCACCGGGAGTGCTGTCAGTTCTTCCATGGGGTGGTTTTCCTCTTCTGACTTTTCCACCTCGGGTCGTTGATGAACTCATCCCACTCCTCTTGTGACATTCGTGCAGGTTCGTGACCTAGGCGTGGTTCGAGGTCATCAGCTTGGTTCTCAACTTGGACAGGTTCCTCAACTGTCAGTACCTCCGGGGGTTCGTCAGTTTGGAGAGGTCCAGTAACTTGGGGAGTTGGATCAACGTCCATTCGTACCGGTCCTTGACCTCCCGCAGGTCCCCCCTCTCGGACTCCATCAACCACTTCCATGGGCGCCGGTTGCTGATCTTGCACTGGTTCCTGCACTTGGTTATTTTGGGTTCCTTCTATTCCCTCCATCGGTGCCGACTGTGCTTCCTGCGCAGGTTCTGGGACTTGGTCAATTTCCTGCAGGTCGCCTACCTCCATCAACTCAGTTTCTGTTGAGATGATGTCTAGGATGTTTGGCTCGTCTGTGGGAATCTGTACGTCCTCTTCAAGGACGTGAACCTGCGTCACAGATTTCTTAACCCGGCCATCTTTAATTTGGAGTAAACACTCTCGGGCCTTTTTCTGGTCGCCTTTGATGGTTCCGGCACCTTTCGGAGTTGGGAATTTCAAACAATAGTAGTAGGTCGAACACGCCACTTTAAATTCATTGATAAATGGGGCGGCCAAGGAACCCGTTGTAAGAGGACTGCTGGTCTACAACAAGGAAATCGATTAACCTAGTTAGTCTCCACTCCGGGTCCTCAGCTGATACAAGCTGGACGCTCAACCTAATAGTACTTAAGGGAACGGTTACAACTTCTCCGAACCCCACTATCCTAGCATTGCTAGGCTCTATGTACGACTCAAAATCACCTAAGGCATCTAAGGTGGATTTGAAGAGTATGTTAGTAAAGGCGCCGGTGTCCACAAGTAGCCTGTGAACTCGGACGTTCATTATGTTGGTGCTTATCACCAACGAGTCGTTTTGGGGGGTCAACACCCCCTCCAGGTCCACCGAGGAGAATGTTAGCACATCAGTGGGTTGTGCAGTGGGCTTGGAACTGGAGCTGCCTTCCTGGACGTGGTTCACTGCCGGGATTTTGGCCTTTCTCTTTCTTCTGGAAATGGAGGATCCCCCGTCGTGGAGACCTCCGGCAGCTCCGATCTCTTCCTCGATAACTAGAAGTTCTCGAGTGGGTTCCAAGTTCTGTTGAGGCTGGGGAGGTGCCCTTCGCCTATTTTGAGGACCACGTTGGCCCTCATCCTTCTCTTCATCGTCGGAGGCTCCCCTCCTCTCGAACCTGGGCCTCTTTGCCGGTGCCTTCTTCACGAACTCGGCCAGCTTCCCATCCTCGTAAAATTTCCATAGTTGTTTGAGGAGGTCTCGGCATTCACTGGTGAAGTGGCCGATCGACTGGTGATAGACACAGTATTTGTTGGGGTTGAACTTTGCGCGGTCCTGGTGGATCCTCCTCGGCTCCTCCAACAAGGCTTTATCTTTGACCGCAGTAAAGATGTGGTCAACGGAGACAGTGAGGACTTGGTTGAGCTTCTCCTTGAACTCGTCTCCATCGCTGAAAGCCTTCAAGTTCCGGGGGGCCTTGTATGTGCCCCCAGACTTCTTCCCGTAGGGCTTCTTCTCCTCCGAGGCACCGTCCTCTTTCTGGAGGGCCTCCTGCATGGCTACGAACACCCCGGCTTTATGCCGAAATTCAGTGTAGGTGTTCGGGCATGCTAGGTGCATCTCCTTCCAGAGTTCGGTGCCTTTCTTGAGCCCCGCCATCACTACGACGATCTTGGTGTCCTCGCTCACCGGCTCGCCTCCCAGTAGTATCTTGTCGAACCTCTCCAGATACTGTTGGTCGGTCTCATTGTCGCCTTGATGGATGTTGGCAAGCCGGTGCTTCTGGGTGAGGTAGGATCCAAACCCGGAGAAGTGGGCCAAGAATTCCCGCGTGAGTTGGCCAAATGAGTGGATCGACCCCAGGGTGAGTGACGAGAACCAGCGGTGAGCTCGGTCCCCGAGGGTCAGCGGGAAGTTCCGGCATTGAGTGGCGTCGGTGGTACCTACTGAGATCATGTAGTCTGCATACTTGGCTAGGTGGACCTTCGGGTCAGATTCGCCCTCGTATGCACACATCACCGGGAAGTGGATCTTCTTTTGGACCGGTGCTCCGAGGATGGTAGGCGCCAATGGAGATGTGGGGAGTGTGGTGGCATCAGGCCCGCCAGATTTGGCTGCTACTTGCTGTTGTAGCATTTCGACGGCCTTTTTCAATGTGGCCAGCTCATCTTCGTGGGTCACCTCCTGTGGAGGTTGCTCGAAGGTCGTGCGTCTCGTGGACGCACGCCCCTGAGGTGCCTCACTCTAGGGTGACCCCTCCGTGGCGGGTCGGAACTGGCGCCCGCCATGTGGGCCCAACCTAACGGTCGCGGGCCTCCTCATTCGGTCGTGGGTGAACCTACGAGGCTGTAGGTCTGACTCTCCCCTCTGGGACGTAGCCGGGGCTGCCGTCCATTCGTTTTCCTCACCTCTTGGTCCCAACCTGCCCTGGAGGACCTCTCTCCTCAGTGATTGGTGAGTGGCGGATGCCTCGGTGTAGGCCGAAGCTCGCCCAGCATGCGTAGCTGGTTCTTCCACCACCTTGGCCTTCCAAGCGCTCCATGTGTTAGCGAGCTTGGGCAGAGCTCGCCTCCTGCTCGGTGTGGAGGTCGTTATAGTGACCCCGGGTCTGGGTGCCTTGGGTCGGCCTGGTCTGCTCCCTGGCTTCAGTAGCTGGAGCTCACTGAGGTACAAGGGCGAGCTCATCGAGCGGCCTTTGTTTCAACCTTTGCAGGGTGGCAATGGTGCGTTGGAGCTCGTCAGGGTTGTTAGCAAGGTCCCTTACGGCGGGGTTCAGCTCCTCTTGAGTCACTGAAACCCGCTGGGGAGGTCGCGGGGCATTGTTCTTCGTGGGAGCTCGGCCCCAGGTCTCCCCCTCGGCCTGGTTCTGGTTGCCTTCCTTCCACCTCCGGGAATTCGCCGAGGTTTGTCCCTTAGGCATTTTGGGGTTTCGCTGAGGGAAGGTCGCCGAGGTTAGGAGGGAAGCTCACCGAGGTTCTTCGTTTCCAGCCAGGGTGACTTTGTCTGGGTTTTCATCTAGCCTTGCGTGCAACGGATTATCCAAAATCCAGTTTATCCGTGTACACGTGTCCATTTGAAAACCCTTTTTGGATAGATTTTGTGAACCCAAAAATTCGGCTTCTTGCTCGGAAATCTGGGTTTTTGTTCAAGGAGTGAAAATATATGTGTGTATCTTCAAGTGTTCTTGAGTCTTTGTCAAGAACACCTTCAAATCTTTGAATCTTCAAACAAACCCTAACTTTTCACTCTCAAATTTTTTTGGGTTAACGGCCCTCCTTCTAGCGCCAAATTGTTGATAGAATTTACTAACTATGTGTTTATGTGGCTTAATGTGACATATTAATCCTATCAAACAATAATCTAGGAATTGTGCTCTTAGTGTTCTTGAGGGGATAATGTAGAGAGAGAAAGTGGAGAGTTTTAGAGAGAGAAAGTATTTATTGTATTATGATTGACTTGTTTGTAACAGTACAAGGGATGCCTTATTTATAGGTGTGCAAGTGTGGGGTGGCACCTTATGAGCCTATTTTGGCTTCCGGTGTTGACGAGGGTTCTTGACCCTCGTCTTGATCCCTCACCACGCACCCTTTACAAGGCCACATCCTACTACATATTTATTCGCTCCACACACACTTTGCCAATGTCTTGGCCCTGGGCGAGCTTCTGTGGCGAGCTTCCATGCCTTGTGTGATTCCAGAGTGGTGTACCATTGGACTACTGCTTGATCCCCTTGGTTGTGGGCGGGCTTCTCCCTGAAGGCGGAAGGGTTCCCCGCGAGCTTCTCTCTCTTCGTACATTTAGCCATTGATCTTGACTCGTAGGGAGCTCGGGCGAGGTTCTCACCTACTTCGCCGAGCTTCCCTATGTTAACCTGATGGATTAAACTCGCTTACCAACAGTGATGAGTTGAGTGGCCGCCATAGCTGTGCAGGCATAATGCATGGCCAACCTCGCCTTGTCCGGGCTTTTACCTTTCAATCATGGTAAGCTCGGAGGCTGATAGATACTTGGGGGCCTCGGTGAAGATGCGACGAGCTGGGCCAGGAGGGAGTTCCCTTGCTGATGCTTAGGCTTTACACCTTTCTGATGTGTGGAGACCTTCCGGACGATGTGGAAACTCGGCGGGGGCATAGCTACAAATCATTAAAAAGTTAGCAAAGAGTACAAAAATGGCAGAATAGTCAACTTCCAACTTCAAAAAGAAGCTCGCCCTCTTACCCGAACCTATCAGGATTGAGCCCAAGAAGGGAGTCATCCCGAATGGGGGTCCCGTACGGAGATGGCGGGGGCACGCTTTGAGGAGTTTGAGGTGCAGGAGAAGAGTGAGGAATTATAGCTCGCCCTGATCCTCCATGGCCCGATCCGGAGCTGCCTCGGTCGCTGTGCTCAGTGTCCTCGTCGCGTAGACCAGCCCGAAGTCGCTTTTGTGAACGAGCTTCTTCCTCGCTCACCCATGAACCATCCCCACGATAGAGAGATCGTTTGGACTGGTGGGATTGGGGCTGAGAACCTCGCTCAGATCCGGAATCACCACGCCCCGCTCCTTTCTTGGTCTGAGCAACATTCTCTTTAGTTTGCTGGGGGCAGGAGCCTTCTTATGCGAGCTTGAACCCTCGGCTTTTTCGGTGGAGAGCGCGGCCTTGGCGAGGTCTATCTTCTTTGTCGCCTCCCAAACTGCCCCGGATGGAATCCCAGCTCGATTAGGGCGAGGTTTACCCATTTTAAGCTGGCGAGCTAGGAAATGGTATGCTTCCGGGACGTTAATGGGGGGAAGCGCAACTACTGGGCCTTCACCTACAAAATTGAAACAAAGGGTCAGAAACCTAGTAAGCTTCATCAACAAGCAGGCGAGCTTATATGACTTTGGGAATCCAAACCTTGAACAACAAGGTGATGAGGAGAGGTTAGAAGGCCGGCAAGTCTCCGACAGTGATGCTGGCACAAATGCTTGATCTCTCGATCCTTCTGCTCTCGTAAGCAGCAGACAGTCAGCACAAAATCAAAGCCAACAGATACTTCAGATTTTCCACGGCTTGACTAGTGGTGCTTCAGCCTACAAAAGAGAAGATTAGATTAGTAAATCTAATCCAACTCATGCACACCGAAATACGCCACCTACTGCTGGTTTCTCCGTATTCCTCAGGTGAGAGAATACGTCCTCCATGCCCATTCGAAGCTCGCCAGTCCCCGCCGATGAAGAAGAATTGTTCTTTCCAATCGCGGACCTTATTGGGAAGAATTCCTAAGAATTTCTCTCCCTGGCGAGCTTTGAGGTAGTAATACCCCTTGCCATCGTTCACTTGCCGGGTTACTGTGAATAGCTCGTTAATCTCCGCCGTGGTTAGCCAATTCTCAAAACCCTCGAGTCCGAAAATTGCCAACATCGCCAGAAGACTGCTCCAGCCATTCGGAGTCAGTTGCGTGATGGCGAGGTTGGTATCCATCAGGAACTTCCCAATAATGGGGTGCAAGGGTAGAGTGAGCCCGGCCTCCAAAGTGTAAATATTGATGGCCGTTAGTCCGGGAGGAGGCAAGTCTGCACTTTCATTTACATAAAAATATCCAGTGGGATGCGATATTTCTTGCGAAGCTTCGGCAATATATATTCGTTGATGATGCTCTCAACCTCATTCGCATCACATACTCCGCCCAGTTGAAGTCATGCACAACGTCGGAGGGGACTTGATACTCAGGGAGTTTGGGGAATGGAAAGTCGATGAAGCGAAGGTACTCGTAAGTAACCTCCACATTTCCAGTACCCACCTCATCCTCGTCAATTTTGTGGGCTAGCTAGCTAGCTTGGTCGCCAGTCTCAGCGACCTCTTCTTGGGCCTCGGTGACCTCTTCTTAAACCTCGGCGACCTCCATTTCATCCAGGGCAATAGCCTCATTAGTTGCCTGATCGAAGTCTCTCCAAAGCTCGTGGAGACCCCATACCTCGCCACCTCCGGAGTTGGTAGCCTTTTCACCCAAATCAGAGCGAACCTCACCCAGAAGCTCGCCAGAGTCCGGGCGAGCTACAGAGGCCGCCTCGGAACTTGAGCCAATAATTATTGGGATCATCTGAGGGATTGGTAAAATCTCGGTTATTGGTTTCTTTCCTGGGTTTCGATTGGAAACAGTTCGGCTTGAGGAATGGTCAAACATGATTGGGTAAAGGGTATTAGTGTCCAAATTATCACGTTTAAGGTCAATCGGAGTTAATGTAACAGTCGCCGGAGTGCTAAGGGAAATGATCGGAAAATTCAAAAAACCACCGAAAATGTTCGAAAATTTCCAGGAAATTGAAAGAACGAAAGGAATCTGCAATAAAAGGGAAAATAAAGAAGTAGAAATTGGTGTTCTACCTTGAGAAGCACTTGAAAATCTGTTGAATACACGAAAACATAATCGCCGGAAAAATGAACTCTGAAATCTGGAATGTGTAAAATGGGAAATGAATTTATCTTCTCATATTTATAGGCAAGGGTGCGAGCTTTGGTTTACCAAGAGTCTAAGGACCTAAATGCAAAAAATTTGAAAGTATCGTCATAATGGGCGCAGGAAATAAGGCCTAAAAAGGCATGCACAATGCCTTGATTCTCACACCACGTTGGCTCACCGACCGCCATACCGAACCTCACCCGTAAGCTCTGCACCCAACCAAAAAGTAGTTCACCATAACTCGAGCCTTCATTCATAGCGACAAATCAGCTCGCTCACACATTAGAAGGATCATGATGTGAACGAGCTGGGGGGCAAATGTTGATAGGCAAACTTCCCCAAGATAATTATGGGAATGATTAACTCAAGGCTAAGAAGGTCGCTGACAAGGACAGAAGCTGCGTCACAAACTTTGACCAAGCTCTTCCAAGCTCCTGATGAATCAAGTCCAACAATTGACTACGCTTAAGAGAGAGAAGCTCGCAAGCGAGCTTCCCCTCCTGAAGGGAAGCTCGCCCGTATTCCAAGAGACCAAACATGACTCCATCTCTACATTGCTCCGAAACAACGCTAAACACAGAAGCTCGCCTAAAAGCTCGCCGAAGCCAGGGACATGAGACAACGTGTATAAAAGAAGCAAGTAGATATGTAGTAGGACAAGCCTTGTGAAGGTAGCATGAGTAGCGAGCAAAGACAAGTGCCAAGGACACTTGTCAACACCTAAAGCCAAATAGGCTCACAAGGTGCCACCTCACACATGCAAACCTATAAATATGTCTCTCTTGTATCTTTCTCTCTCTAAATTTTGATAATACACACACACTTTCTCTCACTAAGCTCTCTACTCTCTCTCTCTATATTCAAGCCTCAAGAACAAAATTAATTCTTGTTTATTGTTTGGTAGAATTAGATGATAAACAGCCACTAAATCATCCAATTACAAAATTCTATCAACACTCAGGTTGAGACCTTTCCTCTGATTGATCTCCCAATCTCATGGACAAGTCTTTAAATTTGGCAGCTTCAAGTTCTTTTGCCCAAGACTTTCCAATATCCTTCACATTCTCAAGGATATCTTCAGTAACCTTTTCTCCTTCTTAGATCTCCTTCTCAATCTTGCTTTCCCCCTTTTTGCCAACATCAATGTGTGACAAAATGGTGTTAAGCTTGCTCATAAGATCATTCTTCAGATTCTCATTCCCAGTTATTATCTTGGTCATCTCATTCTTCATACTCTTCACTTCTACCTTCAGATTGAAAGAATCATCTTTCATCAGGTTAATATCAGACTGTAGAGTAGTGATTTCTCTTGTCTTCTTGATAACATCTTCCCTTATCAATTCATTCTGAGCCAGTAAACTGTCCACAAAAGCTTTAAAATTCTTTTCAAGAATTCTCTTCTCTTCCAGGCTTCTCTCTTCAAACTTCTTCACAAGGTCTTCCATACCTTTTCTCACATTCTGAGAAATGATAACATCAGGTACCATCTTGACTTGTTTTAAGATTTCAGCTTCAATTCCTTTAAATGATTCCTCCAAATGCTTCAGTTGGGATACAACTTCCTTGGGTGTCATCTGAGGATTTGTGTCACTATCCTCTTCCTCAGAATCTCCTTCTCTTATAACCAATTCTTTTCCTTTTGTGACTTTCTGAGCTATAGAAGGCACCAACTGTACAGCTGTAGAGTCTTCAGTGGAAGCCTTCCTCTTGCTAGGGGTCACAACCATTTCTATCTTGTCTGTAGAGAAGTCAGCAATGTAGTCATCCATATTTTCAACATTCTCTCTCTCAAGAGCTGAATAACTCTGCAGTGGGGGAGTTCCTTGCTGATAAATTTCTTCCAGAGTAAACATTGCAGGAGGAGGTTGATTGAAAATGCTTCTAATGGGGTTTGACATGTCTTTAGCACTTTCATCAATATCTTTGGAAGTATCCTCAACAATCTGCTCATCAACTTGAGCTTCCAAGTTTGTTTGATCAACAGTTTGAACAATCTTTGCTTGAGCACCACCCATTGGTGCATCATCATCACCTCCTTCATCATCATCAGGTTTTTCCTTGGGTTCTTTACATGGTGAATCATCTTTTCTTGCTTCTTTCTCCTTTTCAGATTCTTCTTCATTAGGATTTCCTTCTTCAACATTTACTGGATCTGCAGCACTAGCTCCTGCAGATTCCAACAGAATAGCCTCTTTAGCCAAAATAGTTAAGCCTTCAGCTTCAACTATTTGTTGACTACCTTCACCAATCTTTTGTGGCATCTCTTCATCACTTTCTGAGCTTACAATTTCAAACTCAGTTTCTGGAAATTGAGCTTCAGGGTCTTTCTCAGTCATGATTGCAACTCTCAAAGCTTCAGCTGCTGACTTAGTGATTTTCTGTTTTGCAGTTTCTTCAGCAATGATCTGCTTTCCTTTTCCTTTATCCTTTCTTCTTTTCTCAGCAATAAAGTCATCAAGGAAGTTTGGCTTCATCAGTTCATTCACATCACTACAATTTATCCAGTCAACTACCCACTGGAACAAATTTCTTTCTTCAACTGCCAACTTATCCAATTCTTCTTTGACTAACTTCCAGTCATCAAATCTTTGTCTTTCCTCTTCAAATCCTTCTACCCTCTCAACTGGAACAACAGTGAGTTGTTCAGTTTCAGGTTCAGGTACTCCAACATCTTCAATCTGTTCTTCAGCAATTTGTACCTCAGACTGTACAGTTGGCAAGTCTACAGCTGTAGACTTGTCAATTTCAACTTCTTTGACTTTCTTGGAATGAAGTTTCTTCTGTCTCTTTTCTCTGTCAACTTTATCCTCAGAATCAGTTGGTTCATCCACTAAGAGCTTTCTCCTTACACTTTTCTTCTTCTTTTTCTCAGGCTGTTTTGGTGATCTGATAATTGTGAGTGTCATTCCCTCAGACTTTTTCTTTCTCTTTTGGGATTTGGGAGCCATAGGAGCATCCACAGCTCCTCTTTTGAAATTGGCATTCCCTATGATTCTATGAGTCAAAATAGGCTATCCTTCATGCCCATTAAATAAAGAGAATCCAACTTCCTTCAATATGTAGTTTAAGAACAAGCCAAAACCTTTGTTCTTTCCTGCCTTTACTACACCATTCCCAATATTCCTAAGTAAGAGTTCTCCTATATCAACTTTTACTTCCTTAACAAAAGCTATCATCAGATCCCACATAAGAATAGTGCCAGTATCATGAGCACCAGTTCTACATAATAAACATAAGATAGACATACTCAACTGCTAAGTCAGTCTTCTTGAATGTCCTCTTCCAGTTCTTTGGAAATGGCTTCTTTGCAGTGAATCTCTTCCAATACTTCTCATCTTCATCAACAAAGTTGAGATTATCATGGGAGTCGCCTCCAATCCTTAAGTGTAGAGCTTTGCAAATATCACCAGTTGTAATCTTAATATTCATTCCTTGCATCTTTACAGATAGTGTCTTTCTTTCCACATTGGCTTCTGCATTCTGATAGAACTCATGTACAATCCTATCATCATAAGCTACAGGGTTGTGGGTTAAACAATAATGAATCCCTTGATTCACTATGTGTCTGATAACTTCTTCCATAACATCAGTGGGATGCTTCTTCAGTATCTCATCGAAGTCGAAAAGAGCTCCAAATATAACTTTCATAGACATGATTCTTGGTTTCAGAGAGTGAGGGATGGGGAGTGTTTAAGGTTTCAGGGGATTCGAAATGTTAAAGTAGAATATAAAAAGGATGAAGGGTCCTTTAAATATCTTTCCTTAAACAGTCAAAAAGAACAGGGCTATAACGGTCTTTGACCTAAAATTTATGAGTTTTGAAATTCTGAACCAAAACTTATAATTAAGTTTGTCCAAAATCTAACTCACATAGAATTTAATTCTATTTAAAATGTTACACGTACTCAGACATTTTATTAATTAAAATGTTTGAATAAATCCAAAATGTCTGTAACTTTAGTACAAATGTTTCTGAATTTGTAGTGCTCCATTTAATTTGCAGAATTGTACAAAGTACTGTAAATTCCCTAAGTTTGCAGTTGACAATCTTAGAATTTGAAATTCTACAGTTGGTAAGGAATTTGCAGTTCAGAACTAAGTCTACAGCTATAGAGTTACCAACTCTACAGTTGAGTGACTTTGCAGCTGCAATTTTCCTTTTTACTGATTTTCCAATTTTCTAGGTTTGTCTTTGCAATTTAGTGATTTTCAAGAGTCTTCTTACAATTCTAACATTCTCAAATTACCTCTCAAGATTGAAAATCTTGATTCACACAAAGGTTTAGTGAAAATATCAACAAGATTCAAATCAGTATGAATCTTTGTCAATTTCACATCCTTTCTTTCAACATGATCTCTTATGAAATGATGCCTTACATCTATGTGTTTTGATCTAGAGTGTAAAACTGGATTCTGTGTAATAGCAATAGCACTTGTATTGTTACAGAATATAGTTATTTCGCTTGCATCAATCTCATAGTCTTGTAATTGATATTGCATCCATAAGATTTGTGCACAACAGCTTCCAACAGCAATGTATTCTGCCTCAGCTGTAGAAAGAGCAATGAAATTTGCTTTTTACTGTGCCATGCTACCAATCTTTCACCTAGGAATTGGCAAATCCCACTAGTACTCTTCTTATCAATCTTGCATCCTGCAAAATCTGAGTCACTGTACCCAATGAGTTCAATTCCTCCTTCTTTAGGATACCATAATCCTAGATTTTGTGTGGATTTGACATACTTGATGATCTTCTTTACAGCATTCAAGTGTGATTCCTTAGGATTCACTTGGAATCTAGCACATACACCTACTGCAAACATGATATCAGGTCTGCTAGTTGTAAGGTATAGCAATGATCCAATTAGCCTCCTATATTTGGTTATATCAACACTTTTGCCATTCTCATCTTTGTCAAGACTCACAGAAGGTGTCATAGGTATATTGGTAGGCCTAGAACTGTCCATTCCAAATCTTTTTATAAGCTCTTGAGTGTATTTAGCTTGATTGATGAAAATTCCATCTCTCATTTACTTCACTTGTAATCCCAAAAAGAAATTCAGATTTCCCATCATGCTCATTTCAATTTTCTCAGTCATGAGCTTAGAGAATTTTCTGCATAATTCTTCATTGGTAGAGCTAAAGATTATATCATCTACATCGATTTGGACAAGCAAAATATCATTCCCATGTTGTAATCTAAATAAGGTTTTGTCAACCATACCCTTTTTGAATCCATTTTTTATCAGATGATCACATAGGGTATCATACCATGCTCTTGGTGCTTGTTTAAGTCCATAAAGGGCTTTTCTAAGCTTATAAATCATATCTTCAGCTGTAGATTCCTCAAATCCTGGTGGTTGTTCAACATACACTTCTTTTGATAGTAAACCATTGAGAAATGCACTCTTTACATCCATTTAATAGACTGTGAAGTTCATATGTGCAGCATAGGCTAGAAAAATTCTTATGGCTTCTAATCTTGCAACTGGGGCAAATGATTCATCAAAATCTATGCCTTCAGATTGACAATAGCCTTGAGCAACTAGCCTTGCTTTATTTCTGGTTACAATTCCATCTTCATCAAGTTTATTCTTGAATACCTACCTATTTCCAATCACTTTGTGATTCCTAAGTGTTGGAACAAGTTCCCATACTTGATTTCTCTCAAAACCATTCAATTCTTCTTGCATTACAATAATCCAATTGACATCTTGCAGTGCTTCATGAATATCAGTAGGTTCTGAAGATGAAAAAAATGTAGCAAACATTGCCTCATGGATTTGTTTTCTGGTTTTTACAGCATCTGATGGGTTTCCAATTACATGCTCAGGGGGGGTGATCTTTCAACCAAATCAAATCTGACATAGGTTCTAGTCTTTGATCATTGTTCTCTACAGCTATAGATTCACCTACTGCAGACACATCAAGTCCTTTTGTTGGTGTTTCTACTTCTGTTTGAACATTCTCATAGACTAGGTCTTCAACATTCTCCAATGGAGGTAACTCAACTATCACAGTGCCAAAGCCTTTGTTGGTCAAATCTACAGGAGTTTTGATTTCAACATACTGCTGTTGACTTGTGACTTTAGAGTCTTCAACAATTCCTCCAGGGGAGCTATGTTGTTCATAAAAAACAACATGATGTGACTCTTCCACAATCATTAATCTCTTGTTATACACTCTAAATGCTTTGCTAACATTAGAATAACCTAGAAAGATACCTTCATCTGACTTTGAATCAAAAGTCTTAAGGTGTTCTTTCCCATTATTCAGTATGAAGCATTTACATCCAAAAATGTGTAGATAAGAGATATTAGGAGTCCTTCCTTTCCATAACTCATATGGAGTTTTCTTATGATCCTTAACAATCAAGCATCTATTTTGAGTATAGCATGCAGTGTTTGTTGCTTCTGCCCAAAATTTCTTAGGTAACTTTCCTTCAACAATCATTGTTCTGGCATCTTCTTTGAGTGTTCTATTCTTCCTTTCTGCAACTCCATTCTGCTGTGGGGTTCTAGCTGCAGAGTATTCATGAATTATGCCATATAGTGAACAATACTCTTCAATGACTTGATTTGTGAATTATGTTCCTCTATCTGATCTGATCTTCTCAATCTTCAAGTTCTTTTCAGTTTGTATCCTTCTCAACAATTCTGGTAGCCGCTGTAGAGTTTCACTCTTCTTTCTTAGAAACATTGTCCAAGAAAATCTTGAGTAATCATCTACAACAACTAAAGTACACTTCTTCCCACTTATACTTACTGGTTCTATGGGTCCAAAGAGATCCATATGCAGTAATTCAAGTGTTCTAGAAGTGCTTGGGTGTGTCTTACTTTTAAAATTCTTCTTGATTTGTTTCCCTTTGACACAAGCATCACATAAGTGTTCCTGAACTTAGTGTTTGGCAGACCTCTTACAAGTCTATGATTTACAAGTTCATTCATGGTTTTAAAGTTTATGTGATTTATTCTTTTGTGCCATAGCCAACTAACTTCATTGGAATTATTTGCTAGAAATCAGGTAGTTTCAGCTCTAGAGTTCCACTCCACAATGTAAACATTCCCTTTTCTAGTTCCTGTCAGTTTAGTGGTTTGGGATTCAATATCTTTGACTATGTAAGGGTCATGTGTAAAGTCTACAGTGTAGCCTTTGTCACAAAATTGACTCACACTAAGCAAGTTATGCTTTAAACCATCTACCAAATAAACATCATTGATCTGAACATTTCCTTTGAATAGACATCCTGATCCTTTAGCTGTTCCACTGGCATTATCACCAAAAATAACCTTAGGACCTTTATGATCTTTCACATTTTGTAGCAAACTTCTATCTCCAGTCATATCTCTTGCACAACCACTGTCTATGTACCAAGTCTCTCTTTTGGTGGTTGTAACATGTCCCTGCAAAATAAAGTGAGTTATTTAGAAATCCAATACTTTAGATTTCCTCCAGTGTTACTCTTTGCAATCCAAGCCTTTTTAGGAGCTGTAGAGTTGTTAATTCTACAGTTCTTGTTCGATCCTCCGCTTTGAGTGCTTGAAGAGGGAGACATAACTGACATATTCCCATTCCAGAATCTATCAAAATTGAGTCTTCTTTCCATATCCAATTTATGAAAGACTTCTTCTTCTGACTGTAAGTTTGATTCTGCAGTTGGTTTCAGAATCATGTTTTGCAACATGTTTGAGACATCTTCTTCAGTATCATCCATGATCTCCTTGATCTTTTATTGTCTTCTTGGTGACAATTCTTTGAACGAATTCAAGAATTTCAAATCTTCTAGCTGTAGGGTTGAGTTTACAGCTTCTTCAGGGGATGATTCTTTGATGAACTTTCTTTTAGGTCTTGGAATTGACTTTTGCAAGTATTTCATCCAGACATAAGGATTATATCCTATTCCAGTCAAATCCTTTGAGTGCCTTTGCTTAGACAGCATCTTCTTCAATTGTTTAGATGACTTTCCAAAACAATCTAGCTTCTTTTGATAATAAGCATTGCTTTCTTCAAGTTCAGCTATCATAAGTTCTTGAGTTTTGATTGTTTCCTTCAATTCAGCACAATCTGCAGCTCTACAACTTGCTTCATTGAAAAGTTCTTCATTGTCATCTTTCAGACAACTGTAACCTTCCTTCAGTTCTTGTAGAATCTGCAGTTGATTTTCAGCATCTTCCACTCCAGCTAACAAAGCTTTCACATGTTCACTTCCAATATGATTATCTCTTCTAAGATCTTCATTTTCTTCTTGTAGTCTTTGGATTGCACTTAGCATGTCACTGGAAGAATCCTTTTCTGTAATTTAACTTGATGATGATGAGCATACCTATTCATCTTTAGCCATAAGACAGATCAGGGCTTCTTCATCTGAATCTGTAGAGTCAGAGTCTTCTAAATCTGCAGTTGACTTTTGAGAAGAAGTGGGACAATCTTCCTGGTTTTTATCAAACTCAGAAAGTAGTGCTCTAATTCTCTCCTTGTCAAACTTTTTCTTTCTATCTTTCCTGATTCTCTTTTCTTCATCTGTGTACTTCTCAGCTTTGGGCTATGGACAATCCTTGATGTAATGTCCTGGTTTTTTGCAGTTATAGCACAAATAAGTTGAGTTAGGTGCTGTAGATTTCACCTTACCATCTTCTTTTGGTGTGAACTGCTTCTTCTTGGTCCATTTGCCGAATTTCTTGAGCTGCTTTATCAAAAGAGTCAAGTCTTCATCATCAGAACTTGTAGTTGTAGGGTTGTCAGCCACTAGAGCTATAACCTTACTGCTGTCAGGTTCTTTTCTTCTGCTTATGTCAAATTTATAAGCTTTCAGGTCTGAAAAGACTTCAAAGGTGGATATCTTAGATAAATCCTTTGATTCTCTCATACCAATGAGCTTCATGTCCCATTCAGAAGGTAAGCCTCAGAGAACCTTCATGTTCATTTCTCTTTGTGAGTAATCTTTACCAAGTGAGTCTAGCTCATTGAGGATCTCAATGAATCTTGACTCAAACTTTTCAAGAGTTTAATTTCACCAGATTTCATCTTGAAGTTCTAAAACTTTTGAACTGCTATCATGAGTTTGTTTTCCTTGATTTGTTCAGTTTCTTCACAAATCATTTCCAATTTCTCCCATATATCTTTTTCAGCTTTACAGTTTTTGATCTTGCTAAACATAATTTTATCAAGTGAATGATAAATAGTGTTATTGCAACATTGTCAAGATTGGACCTTCTCTTGTCATCCTCAGTCCATTCCCTTCTGGGTTTGGGGATAATCTGAGCTAGTCCAGCTGACTGATCAGCTGTAGTATTGACCTTCACAATAGGTATAGGACCATCCTCTATGATAGACCACATCTCATCATTGATGGCAGACAAATGTGCTTGCATTCTAATTTTCCATTCATCATAGTCCTCAGCAGAGAACATTGGAACCTTTGATTTCACCATCTTTGGAGCCATGCAAGTATGCAGGTGTGTTTTTCAAAAACAAAAAGGATCTAGCTAGGTACTGATCAAAGCAGTGGCAAGCCAACTGCTCTGATACCACTTGTTGGTCCCTTAAAGTGGTCAAGGTCTAGAGGGGAGTGAATAGACCTTGAGTCCAAAATCAGATTTTTCAAACTTTTCAAAAGGATGGAATCTAGAACCTTACAGTAACCCTTTTTAAAGTTTTAAAAAATAAGTCTACAAGAGTTTTAGAAACTGGACCACAAAGGTTACAGCTGTGAACTTAAGAAGTCTACAGCTGCAGAGTTCAAAAACTTTGCAAAATAAAAGGTCACTTGTAGACAAAGTATCAGAGAGATTCTCACAATTAAGATTGTATTGAGAATACTCTAATGTGCAGCGGAATAAAGTGAGTGTTAATGAAAAAAAATATAAACAAACTTAACAGCTGAATGACTTATAGAAGTCTACAACTGTAGAGTCAGTTTCTCAGTGATAACCACAAAGTCTTATGCACTTGAATTTTCACAAGAATGATGAATGTAACAAGAAATTAAATATGCAGAACAAGAATTTAAATGACAGAAAGTAAATGAACCAGATTTATAGTGGTTTAGTGTCTATAAAAAGACCATCTACATCCACTGTTACACCACTCAGGTGCCAAATTCACTAAGATGAGATCACTTAGATCAATACAAGTAGTTTCCCCTTAGAACTAGGTTCACTCATATTCCTATTCTAAAAAGAGATTAAACTACCCTATTCACTCAGAACATAACTCACAAAGAGTTTTACAAAACCTCACAAAGAGATATCTACACTAAGTAGAATTTAAAACAAGTGAGGGAACAACAACAAAAGGGTGTGATTCTTTCTAAGAAAATCCTAACCAACTATCCTATGAATCACAAAGAACAAAAACAAATAAGGCTCTCTCAGAAAGTTGTTGGTTGTAGACTTGCTTAGGCAGAATACTTGTATGCTCAGGGTTGTTGTTGTTGCTTCCTCTGAGGACTTCTTCTATTTATAGATTGAGTAGTGTGACTTTTCCGTTGGAAATTCCAATTTGAAATCCGGATAAGGCTCATCTCTCTCCATTTGGCATGTGTGAAGTGGTCCTCATCCTCCACACAGGATAGTACTGGTTGTACTATTGTCCTTTTCTTCAGAATTCTGGCTTCCTTGTAACTAATCTTCGTTATCCTCCAAAATTAAAGAAATATCCTCCACTTAAGTACATTTTAGTGAGTGCTTTGAGAGCTACACTAATAATGCTTAAGGGTCTTCATTATCTTCAAATAATCTCTGATTTGTACCATCTCTTCAAACGGTTCTTTGCAGCGGTAGAGTCTTCAACCTTGCAGTTGTAGAGTCATGTCAATAAGAAAAATTAGCTGTAGACCTTACAGCTGTAGGGTCATGTCTAGCTGTAGAATGATCAAGTATACAGCTGCAGACTTCACTTACAACTATATGTTTCAAACACCAATTTCCTTAGCACAAGTATTAGATCAATTTACACAAATTAAACACATTGTTTTGCATACATCAAAATCTAAACCAAGGTACTTAACAATATCTTTTTCAGAGTTTTTTTTCACATTTTGAGAAGTGTTTAAGAATCTTCTAAGTGCAGGAAATAAGCGTAAGTGTTAATGAAAAACAATATAAAAACTTGAATATACAGCTGAGTGACTGGGCATTCTACAACTGTAGATTCTATGTTCTATTCTTGAATTTACTGACTTTTAAAATAATGATGTATGTGACAATAAATATAAATAACATAATATAAAAGGAAATGAATACAAGAAAAAAAATAAAGAAATAAAGAAATTTAGAGTGGTTCAGAGACTATAAAGTCTTCCTTCATCCACTGTTCCACCACATAGGTGTCAAATTTACTACAATCATCACTCAAATCTTTACAAAAGGTTCCCCTAAGAACTAGCTCTCACTCATATTACTATTAAATGTGAAACTCCAATTTATCCACTCAAATAACACTGGTTCACATAGAACATTTACCTCACAAAGATAAATCTACACAAAGTAGACAACAAAATAAAATATGATGAGGGAACAACAACAAATTGTGATTCTTTTCTAAGAAAATCCTAACAAACTATCCTATGAACCACTTAACAGATAAAAACTTGAAAAGCTCTCTGAAAACTGTTTGTTATAGAATTGCTTAGTAGGAAGCTTGAATGCTCTGGTTTTTTATCCTTCAGGCTTCTTCTTCTATTTATAGACGAAGAGGTGTGACTATCCGTTGAGACTTTTTGAATTTGAATTCTGGATAAGCCTTATCATTCTATCTCTCCCATTTGTTAGTGGTTCTTCCTCTCCATTCAATGTAGTACTGGTTGTACTATTTGTCCTTTATACAGACAGCTTGAACTAATTGATTATTAGCTTTTAGCTTTTATGTTCTTTGCAGCTCTAATTCTTAATTACTAGTGAGTGAGTGCAAGTTAATACAGTTAGGGTTATACTAGAAAGTATGCTTTTACTTTGTATAACTAAACTGAATCTTTGAGCTTTATCTGAAATAAATCTTTTATCACTGTGCTTTAGATGAATATGAATGTTATTTATTTAATGCAATCCGTTCATATAATAGTACAAGTTACACTATAGATAAATGTGGTGATCCCCGGATAACTCACAGCAAGATCACATTATCAGTTTCTTGTAACAAGTACTAAATTCACAACCTAGACGGGATTTGAACACCCCATTGGTAAACGGTTGATGTGTACATCCCAGATTGGCTTATCTTGACCAAGGGATTACACTAGTGCATGATGATGCATTGAAGAGGACCTACAGAGAGGTAATTCTTCCGTACTGATTTATGGGATGAAGAATTAGACCTCAGTGGTCGTTTATTTCTAAACCTATGTCCCTTAAATAGGACTGTGTGTGATCTGTGTGTGGCACTTTAATTTTGTTATGGGTAGAGAGTCAATAAGACTCAATACTTTGCATCTTGGGTGACGCCATTGAGAACATGATAGTTGCTAAGATTTAATACAGAGGAACGTGTGCTTGGAGAGTCTTGCATGATTAGTCCCCTTGGTGGGCTCTAAACGTTCGTCATACTAAATCTTGCAAGTGGAATTTATTTCCGGTATGATGATAAAGAAGAGTTGTCCTTACTCCAAGGATAAGATGTTAAATTAAGTAAAGCGTTCAGTGGCTTGATTAATTAACGGACAAGAGAATCTTAAACATGGGAAATAATGACCGGGAGCCATATGATTGTAATATGGGTTAAGATGGATAGTGCAACATTAATCCTATAGTGGAGTGAGATTAATGTTAATGGGTTGAATGACATTGAGCTCAATGTTAGAATTCAAGGCCCATTAGGAGGTCCAATCTTAATTCTCCTAAAGGCCCCTCAAGTAGCCCGACTAAATGTCCAACAATGAATAAGGTCATTAAAATAAAAGAAATATTTTGGGCCCAAATTAGTTTGTATTTTTCGAAAATTAATACATAAATATTAATGAGAGATTTTATGAAAAATAGATATGTATCTTGGATACAAGAATATCTAATAAAATCAAGATCTCATTAAATTAATATATGTAGGGAAATTTTCAAAAATTCTTGTATGAAAAATATCAAGAATTGAATATTTAGTATTCAAGATTATCAAGATTATAATATTTGATATTCATGATAATCAAGATTTGAAATATTAGATATTCAAGATATTCAAGATCTTGTATTCTCATTATAAATATGAGATGATACAAGACTTCATACTACTTACTTCTTGAATAGTGATTTTCGAAAATCACAGCATATTGGGCAACAAAATTATTTTCTTCCTTGTGTTGTGATTATTCGTGTGGCCTCCCACCGGGTGTACGAATAAGGATAAGGGAATACTTGAGAAGACCTTTTGGGTTAATCATGAAACTCATTCAAGTCGCCTTTTTCTCAGAAAATTGTCTTTCACCAAGGGAACAAAGGACGCCTTTTGTCTCAGAAAATGCCTTTTCTCCAAGATGTATAATTCACTAAATCCCTTAGTTCCGCATGTTTAGGGCTTTACGTGATATTATTTGTTCATATGTTTTGCATGCAAAGGCTGTTGTTGGGTATACAATTATTTGATTTAATTATGTTTAAATCATGATATTAATTGTAGACTTAAATTTGTATTTAGCGTAAATCCTGAATAGATGAGCGTTTAATTCCCCAACAACTGGTATCAGAGCCGGTTTTGAGCTCTATACGTTAAATTGTAATTTAAGTGTTTTAATATTAAATTTGAAAATTTGATAGTAGAATTGCTAGATCTTTTTTGCAGGTATCCAATTGTCATGGTATTTAATATTTTTTATGCATGCATGCATGCTGATGCGGTTTTAAAATCCGATTCGTTCGGATCGTTTTTCCCGTGAGAAAATCAACGGGTAGACTAGAATGTTTTTTTGTAATAGACTAGTCTAGACGATAGGTTTATTTATTTTTGTAAATAAATTGTAACCGATATCGAAGACGAAGAACGGAGATTTTAAGGCCTGGAGACAAAGTTGGTTAAATTTTGTTGCGATCGAGTGGGAGCTTAATCGAGACGGACGATAAAGCTTGAAGATGAAAGATGATTACAATATCTCGTAATCAAAATGAGAAATTAAACCATGACAATTGGATATAACGTGCCAATTTGTTTAATTTGTTTTGATGCATGCTTTATTTATTTAATTTGATTAAATATTTTGATTGCATGAATATCGTGATGAAAAATCTCAACTCCGAAAATTACTAAGTATGTTTTATATATAATTCGATATTTTATTCTAGATAATAAAATTGAATTATTTGGCCTCCATGATTTATTTGTTTGTGAAGTCTTTTGGCTAGCATTGGCAAGCGCCTTTCTCCCTATCGGATAGGCCAAAAGACAAGTTCACATGAACGAATTCTCAAAAGGATGATTGTGGATTATTATTAGTGGCGGTATTGACCCTCCCATCGAGTGGCTTGCTCAAAACGAAGTGATAATCCTGTATTTAATCATGGTTAATACTTAGGTATAAAATTGGCATTTTATTACTCCCCATCGGAGTCCCTACCGATTTTATATGGTCAAGTGGGAGCCGACTATTAATTTTTTTAATTAAAAGTTTGTAACTGTTCTTGTTTGTAACTTGCTTAAATGTGTTTGCATAAACGTCCACACTCATCGTGGCTTATGTGAACTGTTTTAAGATGTCTGCCGATTTATGCTATGTATTTTTTTTTTAGATTTTATACAAAGCATAATCAAAATTTTGTGATAATCTTTGCGAATCGATGTATGTATTGATGCAATGTATGTTTTATTTCAGTTCAGCATGTCGTCTCCTTTTAATCCACTGTTTACGATACTTAAAGATAACAATTGGAAGGTGGAAATTATGTTGATTGGAAACGTCACTTATTTATTGTCCTAACCGCACAACAACACAAATGGGTTCTTGACACCCCAAAGCCCCCTACGCCTACGGATGATGCGGAAGTTACCGAAAGGGAATATCATAGGGAGTGGATGAAATCCGATGAAATGGCTAGGTGTACCATCTTGGCTTCAATGTCAGATGTGTTGCAACACCAACACCAAGACATGGAATTCGCTTCTGATATGATGCTAAACCTTAAGGAAATGTTCGCTCATCAGAATCGTACGGCTAGGCAAATCACCATGCGAGATATGTTGTCGCTGAAAATGGTGGAGGGAACGCCCGTAAGGGAACACGTTCTCAAGATGATGGGCTACCTCAACAAGTTATAGGTACTTGGAGCGGAATATGATGCGGAAACGCAAGTTGATTTCGTTCTCCATTCTCTACCGAAAAGCTTTGAGCAGTTCCAGTTGAACTATATGATGAATAATCAGGAGTTCACGTTGGCACAACTCTTGCAAGCTTTGGTATCGGCGGAGACACTCATGGGACACCAAACTCAAGTCTTGGTGGCAAGCGGTCCGACTTCTTTCTCACCGAAAGGTGGGAAGAAGAAGAAGAAGACCAAAGGCCCGAACCAAGCTAAGGGTAAGGTGGCTAATGAGGGAGGGGTCAAGAAAGCTACCAAAGGGAAGTGTTTCAACTGCGGAGAGAAAGGACATTGGAGGACGGCCTGTCCCAAGCCAAAGAAGGCCGGGAAGAAAGGTAATTCTCATGCACTTATTATTGAAACTTGTTTAGCGGCGTATGCTTCCCATTCGTGGGTAGTGGATACGGGAGCCACTAATCATGTATGTTTCACTTTACAGGGGTTCCGGAAAACCCGGCAACTTAGTGCGAATGAGATCCTCATCACATTGGGCGATGCTACGAGGGTAGCGGCTATCGCAGTGGGAGACGTGCACCTATTTTTTGAAGATAGAGTTTTAGTATTAAAGGATGTTCTTTATGTTCCCAGTTTTAGGAAGAATTTAATTTCGGTTTCTAAATTGTACGTTGATGGATACTCAGTTTCTTTTAATAATATGGTTGTTATTTTTTGAAACGGTGAGTTCATCTGTTCGGGAACATTAGTGAATAATCTTTATACTATTAAAAGTGCACACCACACGCAAAATGCTTCTTATAACACATCCACTATTTCTAAGAAAAGAAAATTTTCTTCAACCGTGACTGAAACAATTCTATGGCTAAGACTTGGTCATATTAATCTAAAGAGAATTCAAAGGTTGGTGGCGGACGGCTCGTTGGAGTCTCTCCATGTTGAGCCATTTCCAATGTGTGAATCTTGTTTAGAGGGGAAAATGACCAAGAGGGCCTTCGGGGCCAAGGGGAATAGAGCTAGTGAAGTGTTGGAAATCGTTCACACTGACGTATGTGGGTCAATATCGGTTCAAGCTAGAGGAGGTTTTGAGTATTTCATAACTTTTACGGATGATTACTCAAGATATGGGTACATTTACCTTATGCGGCGCAAATCGGAAACCTTTGATAAATTCAAAGAGTTCAAAGCCGAGGCCGAGAAACATAGGGGAAAGTGTATCAAGTTCCTACAATCGGATCGTGGGGGCGAATACCTCAGCAATGAATTTTTGACCTACTTGTCAAGTGAAGGGATTGTATCCCAAATGACCGCACCCGGTACCCCTCAACAAAATGAGGTTGCGGAATGAAGAAATAGAACTCTTTTAGAAATGATCAGATCCATGATGAGTTATTCGGAGTTACCCAAGTCGGTTCCTGAAACTCCCACAGAATTGTGGACTGGGCGTAAGCCTAGTTTGAGACACATAAGGATTTGGGGGTGTCCGGCATATGTGTTGGATAAGGAAGCCAGAAAATTGGATCCACGTTCGGAATTGAGGTTATTTGTAGGATACCCTAGAGGAACGAAAGGGGGTATGTTCTATAGTCCCAAGGATCAAAGAATCGTAATTAGTACGCATTCTAAGTTCTTGTTAAAAGACTATGTGAACAATAGAAAGCCCAAAAGTGAGATTACCTGAGATGAAATAAAAGGGCCTAGTCCTATACCAAGGGTACAAGTTGATGTACCACGCGACACACCAACACAACGGGAGCCTCATCATAGTGGGAGGGTTGTGAGACAACCCGAGAGATTCATATTCGTGGGAGAGTCGTCTAACTTGGTCTCCGGGGAAAATGAATTAGACCCATGGACATACGACGAAGCACTCCTAGACAAGGATGCAGATTCTTGGCAAACAACAATGAAAGTCGAGACGGGGTCTATGCAAATGGATGTCAAGACAGCTTTCCTTAATGGAAGTCTTGAAGAAGAAATCTATATGTATCAACCCGAAAGTTTTATTGAAAAAGGTCAAGAGCACCTTGTATGCAAGCTTAAGAGGTCTATCTATGGACTTAAGCAAGCATCGCGAGCTTGGAATCAATATTTTGATCAAGTAATAAAATCTTATGGTTTTGATCAAAATGAGTTCGAGAGTTGTGTGTACAAGAAATGTGTCGGAACTGTCGTGGTATTCTTGATACTATACGTAGACAACATTTTGCTCATTGGAAACAATGTGGCGGTGTTATCAGACGTAAGGGTATGGTTGTCAAATCAGTTTGATATGAAGGACTTAGGGGAAGCCGGTCATGTCTTAGGGATCAATATTACTCGAGATCGCAAGAAAAGAATGATCGGCTTATCGCAAGCTTCATACATAGATACTGTTTTGAAACGGTTTAGCATGTAGAATTCCAAGAAAGGTTTTGTACCTTTTAGACATGGAATTCATCTATCGAAAGAGATGTGTCCGAAGACACAAGAAGAGATAGATTGCATGAAAGGCATCCCATATACTTCGGCAGTTGGAAGCCTCATGTATGCTATGCTATGTACGAGACCGGATATCTGCTTTGCCGTAGGCATGGTAGCATGATATCAAAGTAACCCCAGGAAAGAGCATTAGGCGACTGTTAAAAACATTCTGAAATATCTCAAGCGAACTCGAGATAGAATGTTGGTTTATCAGTCAGATAGTCTAATCCCC
>JAPKLY010000156.1:701118-733425 GCA_026898435.1 Prunella vulgaris | reverse complement strand
TTTGTTATGGGTAGAGAGTCAATAAGACTCAATACTTTGCATCTTGGGTGACGCCATTGAGAACATGATAGTTGCTAAGATTTAATACAGAGGAACGTGTGCTTGGAGAGTCTTGCATGATTAGTCCCCTTGGTGGGCTCTAAACGTTCGTCATACTAAATCTTGCAAGTGGAATTTGTTTCCGGTATGATGATAAAGAAGAGTTGTCCTTACTCCAAGGATAAGATGTTAAATTAATTAAAGTGTTCAGTGGCTTGATTAATTAACGGACTAGAGAATCTTAAACACGAGAAATAATGACCGGGAGCCATATGATTGTAATATGGGTTCAGATGGATAGTGCAACATTAATCCTATAGTGGAGTGAGATTAATGTTAATGGGTTGAATGACATTGGGCTCAATGTTAGAATTCAAGGCCCATTAGGAGGTCCAATCTTAATTCTCCTAAAGGCCCCTCAAGTAGCCCAATGTCCAACAATGAATAAGGTGATTAAAATAAAAGAAATATTTGGGGCCCAAATTAGTTTGTATTTTTCGAAAATTACATAAATATTAATGACAGATTTTATGAAAAATAGATATGTATCTTGGATACAAGAATATCTAATAAAATCAAGATCTCATTAAATTAATATATGTAGGGAAATTTTCGAAAATTCTTGTATGAAAAATATCAAGAATTGAATATTTAGTATTCAAGATTATCAAGATTATAATATTTGATATTCATGATAATCAAGATTTGAAATATTAGATATTCAAGATATTCAAGATCTTGTATTCTCATTATAAATATGAGATGATACAAGACTTCATACTACTTACTTCTTGAATAGTGATTTTCGAAAATCACAGCATATTGGGCAACAAAATTATTTTCTTCCTTGTGTTGTGATTATTCGTGTGGCCTCCCACCGGGTGTACGAATAAGGATAAGGGAATACTTGAGAAGACCTTTTGGGTTAATCAAGAAACTCATTCAAGTCGCATTTTTCTCAGAAAAGTGTCTTTCACCAAGGGAACAAAGGACGCCTTTTGTCTTAGAAACTGCCTTTTCTCCAAGAGGTATAATTCACTAAATCCCTTAGTTCCGCATGTTTAGGGCTTTACGTGATATTATTTGTTCATATGTTTTGCATGCAAAGCCTGTTTTTGGGTATACAATTATTTGATTTAATTATGTTTAAATCATGATATTAATTGTAGACTTAAATTTGTATTTAGCGTAAATCCCGAATAGATCCGCGTTTAATTCTCCAACAAATACTTCACTAGAACCCTTCAAAACTTTTGTTGATCTTGTACCAGATCTTCAAACATCTCTCTTTGGCTGTAACTTTATCTTCTAGTTGTAGGCTATACACATGTAGATATTACATTGTGTTGTAGGTTTGGTACAGCTATAAGTTCTATCCAGCTGTTGACTTGACTAATCTCAGCTATAGACTTCATTTTACCAGCTGTAACTTGACCAAATTTCTTCAGTATTTGTACCTGTAGGTTTCGCTGAAAAATATAAAACCTCACATTTTATTAACATCAAAATCTAACTAGAAATATCCTAATAGCCACCATAGAACCATTTAATTTCCACGCCATCAAGGATTAATTTGTGTGGGTTTATGGGGTTAAATTATTTTGCAATTTGATATAGGGTTATTTTGGGGGTTAATTTGGTCTCCTCCACATATCCCCATTCCACTCCGGTAATAATTTGATCGGACTTGATTTTAGGGGTTAATTTTGTATCTAGGGTCAATTTTGTCAGATAACTTTTTGAATTGCACCTGTTCCCATAACTTCTACTTTTTCTCAAATAATCTCAATTTAGTTAAAAAAAACTAATTTAATCCCGTAACTTTTTAAATTGCATAATTTTTCCCCATTATTGTTGAAGACTCAAAAATATCATTATTTTTGTCTCGTGCAAGTCATATGGTCATTAAATCTGCCAAAATTAATATCCACTTGTATTAAAAATAGAATACAAATTATTTTTAATTTACACCTAACCTAAAATTTTAATTCTTCCATTTCATATAATCACGTTTTTTGGGCAAAAATCATAGGATCATGTAATCAGTTGGTTTTTAATTGTAGAAGCCTAAAAATAAGAACTCTAATTGATCATTCATATTCCCAAAATAAGACCCCTAATCAAAGGAGTCCTATTTGAATAAATGTCTCAAGGTAGTGGGAGATCAGGGAGTGCAAGATGTCATTGTGATCGATTTGCGACCATCGCAACCTCCTAGAAGGACCATCGAAAATTTTTATGGTTGTGAAAAATATCGAGTAAGTAAATTAATATTCTTGGTTACAATTTATTGTGAGCTTATTGTTGTTTTCTCTATTTCTATGTTACAATCAAGTGGATCATGCATCTAAAATATTTGTTTATAGTATGGTATAAACACACAATCCAAATGCAGAACCACGAAAAACCCTATTTTTTCACAATTATTTTTGAACAAGGTACAACTTCTATAGGAAGAATTGGGATTTTTTTAAATTAGGGTTTATGATTTTTAGGAAAAGTATGTTCATTATTTTTAGTTTGAGTTTAATTTTGTCGCTCTGGGATAATTTTCTATACTAATTCAGATATAATTTTGCTTTTAATTTGAGTTTAGTTTCATTGTAATTTGTCTTTAATTTGGTTGAATATTATTTTAATTCCATTGTACTTTGATTGCAATATCATCTACATTTCATTTGGTTGAATTTATTTTTTATTTAAAATTATTTTTCTCATAGGATCCATGTCATAATCACGTTTGGATTCCCCTAAAATCCTGCGAGTCTTTGAGTCTCCGACGATAATGAGACGAAAATAATGCAATTCAAAAAGTTACTAGACTAAATTAGGGGGCGCTTGGTATGAAAATTCTTCAATGGTAATGGGAATGACGAAATATGTATATAGTAATTATAGTAGGCAATGAGAACAAATGAGGTAAACAACATTGTTTTTCCTCCTAAATAAAGTAATCATTACTCCCATTTGATTACCTACATCTCATCTTATAATCGTCCTCCTCAATCAATCCCACATACCACAACCAAGAACATTCTTTTCAATCAACTTTTTCCAAAATTGGAGCACAATATTAATGACGTAACCACCATGAACACAAACTCTCATTCAATGTGTGTAAGGGTAAAGAAGGAAAATAAAATTTAATTCTCATTACCATTGAAAAATTTGAAACAAACGCCCTCTTAGTGTTTTTGACTAAATTGGGACTACTTGAAAAAAATCAGAAAGTTTTGCGACCAAATTGTACAGTTCAAAAAGTTTTGAAACTAAATAAGTTTTTTTTTTTAACTAAACTATGACTATTTGAGAAAAGGATAATGTTATGGGATGAAAATTGCTTTAACCCACTGTTTTTGAGAACCGGTTGAAACGGGAAACAGCCATACAATCGATTCGGTTTGCCCCTGAAAACCGTTTTTATGGTTCAACCGGAAAAAATCGGTCAAAACCGGCCAAAACCTGTTGAACCGGCCTATTTTTATATTTTAATTTTTTAATATATTTGTCATACTTTTTTATTAAATTAAATCTTGAGACACGTTCCAACCCCAAATTAAGTTATTCTACAATTTATATATATATATATATATATATATATATTAAATTTTTATAGTAATATTTTAATTTGAGACTTTACTATGCATGAGTTATGAAACATGTGATTAATTACAATCTGATATTATAACTTAACTTATTTTGAGTATTTTGATTTTGATTATCTATGACTCTATTGTGCTTATTTCAATATGTAATTTATAATTTAATAAAATCTTATATGAGAATGTGTAACTTATTCTATTTTTTCAAATAACATATATAATATTAAAAAAAATTGATAAAAATGATTTTAACGGTTAGACCGTCGGTCCAACCGGTAACCGGTGCTCTATCCGGTTTGATCACCGGTTCAGTTATGAAAACATTGTTTTAACCCATGCTTAAGCATATGAGCTCATTAACTGTTTACCACGCATCGATTATATTTCATTGTTAAAAGTTATTGTTATCTTATAAAATTTATTAGATATAAATTTATAAATATTGTTTTTTTTTCACATCTCCTTATATTTGAGAAAATCCTTGATAGGAATCTTAATTTTTGGACAATCTCAACATTAATTAAGAATTAAGTGTATAAAAAGTTTCAATTAATGCTAGTTAATGAATAAATTAATAATATTATTTTTATTTTTTATTTTACAAAATTATATAAAACTCAATGATATTAATTCTTATTTTATCTTAAAGATTAGGGAAATTCACTCATAAATTAATCCCAGAAAAAAATTAATGAATCCAGATGAAGATATAAGTCCACTTAAACAGAATTCCACAATAAATCATCACAAGAAAACTTGTGTGGTTCGATTGTAAAACCTACATTCATAGGATCAAGAACA
This sequence comes from Prunella vulgaris, assembly GCA_026898435.1. Taxonomy (NCBI): domain Eukaryota; kingdom Viridiplantae; phylum Streptophyta; class Magnoliopsida; order Lamiales; family Lamiaceae; genus Prunella; species Prunella vulgaris. Next base: position 728,983 of record JAPKLY010000156.1, on the reverse strand, counting down.
CTCCGTCTTCACTATATTAGCAATGAATTACAACCAATTGCCATAGCAATTAGGATTTCCTCAAATATCTCTCAAAGAACTCTTACTTCGCAAGTATGAGAACTAACGCTCTAAACAAAGGGAAAATTACATCAATATATACTACTTTCCAGTGCGATCGAAGTCCACTATCTAATCGACTGTTATGATTGATTTAGTTAATTAGTTTAGGCTCTTAACCAATCCATCTTTCTCTCAGCTCAAAATTGGTACGATGGTTAGTCAGCCCAGTTTCATAACTAACGGTTCTTGGTGTTAAATGGTTCAACCTAAGTCAAATTCGCAACTTAAATTGAATTGTTCTTCACAACATATAAGTTTTGAAATAAGAAGACTTGGTCCTCAGCTGATCAGGAAACATTGTGCTCAAGTCAGAAGATTTCAAGTCAGGCAATTTTAATGTTCATGTCCGCTGACTCAGTTCACACACTCAAATCAGCTCAATCTTTAGGTGAGTTCCACAGTAGGCGAGATCCTCTTTAGCAGACTATTTCCAAAAGTAGACAATTAACCATAGCTGACTTCACCTCAAATCAGACATCCTTTAATACGGAGGGTAACTAACACCACTCAAAATTACATTGGATACTAAAGCCCACAACCACTAATACTAATCTAGTTTGATCACTGAAAAGTACACAAATTTTGACAAACTCTCACAAATTCTCCACCCAAAATAAGAAGTATAGAAGTGATCCATCATCTTCATTCAGATCCTCAACCTAAATGGTTATCAGTGAACATCCTAACCTTCCAACCTCACAAGATCAATGCACTACTTGAACTTATCCCCAGCTAAAGGTTTCGTACACATATTCACTGCGTTGTGATGAGTTGATATCTTCTGAATTTGAACTATCCATCCATCTATGATGTCTCTCACAAAGTGAAGTCTGACATCGATGTGCTTTTACCTTTCATGGAATACTTGATGCTTCACAAGATGTACAACACTCTGATTTTCACAATGCATTACAACAGTCTTTTGTTGTATTCCATAGTCCCTGAGTATACCCTTAAGATAGATTGCTTATTTCACTGCCTCTGAGACCACTATATATTCAGCTTCAGTTGTAGACAATGCCACCACAGACTGTAAGACAAACCTTTAGATGACAGTAATACCATACAATGTATATATGTAACCAACCAATGACTTCCTTGAATCAAGATTCATAGAATAATCAGAATCCACAAAACCTTCAAGTGGATTTTTCAGATCAGATGACTTCTCAAACATAAGACCTAAACCTGAAGTCCCCTGTAGATACCTCATGATCCACTTCAAAGCTTCCCAATGCATCTTACCAAGATCAGCCATGAACCTATTGACCATGCTCACTGAGTATGCCAAATTAGGCTTGGTAAAAATAAGAGCATAAATCAGACTCCCAACTCCACTTGCATAAGGAATTATGTTCATGTAGTCTTTATCAGCTTTGGTTCTTGGAGACTGCTATTTTGACAGCTTAAACTACTGACCCAAGGAAGTAATCGCTGGCTTTGCTTCATGCATCTTGAACCTCTTCAACACCTTATCAATGTAGATCTTCTGAGTTAAGAATAAATTACTAGATTTCCTATCTCTTAAGATATCCATCCCAAGAATCATGTTAGCACTTCCCAAGTATTTCATATTAAAGGCTTCTTGCAGCTTCTTTTTAATATTTTGAACCCTAAGAGTACTCTTACTAGCAATGAGCATATCATTCATATATAATAAGAGATAAGTATGTACCTCCCAACCTTATTTCTCAATATAAACACATGAATCATACTCGCTTCTAACAAAGCCAATTGACAATATAAATGTGTCAAACTTCATATACCACTGTGTAGGACTTTGCTTTAGGCCATATAGTGATTTTTTTAGAAGAAAAACTTTCTCCTCAGATCCTGAGATAAAAATCCTTCAGGTTGTTGCATATAGATCTGCTCCTCCAGTTCACCATACAAGAAAGTTCTTTTAACATTCAGTTGTTGTAGCTCCATGTTTTCCTACAGTACCTTTGATAAGAATAACCTGATAGAAAAATGTTTAATAACAGGAGAGAATACCTCTTGTTAATCAATATCTTCCCTTTGAGTGAACCCTCTGGCAACAAGTCTAGCTTTATACCTCAACCTCAACTTTTCTTTAGAATAACCATCTGCAGTTTACTAGCTTCTGACTCTAAGGTTTCTCTACCAAAGACCAAGTGTGGTTTTTCTCAAAAGACTCCATTTCCTAACTCATAGTAGTGATCTAGAGTTTTCTCTCTACACTTTCAAGTGCTTCTTTGTATATTCTTGGCTACTACATTTGCTTTAATTCTTTTACAGCAACCAATGCATAAGATACCAAGTCTGCATGACCAAATCTTTCAGGTGATTGTATCTACCTCCTAGCCCTTTCCTTAGCTAGACTATGGCCAGTAAGGTCAGGTGACTAAACTTGCTCATCTTCATTCTCCTAATCTTCCTCCTATTGATCTTCTTGATCATGTTCTTATTTAGGATCCTGATGAGTTGGGTCAGGCAACTCCACCTCCACCTGAATTTTGGGACCAGTAATGTCCCCATTTATTTTAGTAGCATTAGTACTAGGCTTATACCCCATATTTGATTCATCAAAGATTACATTTCTGCTTATTATACACGTCTTTTGACCAAATTCCATGCACCATAACTTGTAACCTTTCACTCCTTTGCCACCTATGAAATGTACCTGAGTACTCTAGGTCCCAACATATCTTGCCTGACATGAGCATAGCCCTGACATCCAAACACCTTCAACTTAGTATATCAACTATCTTTCGATACCATGTACACCAGGAGTCTTAAACTCCAAGGCAGATGTGGGTGATTTTTTTTAATAGGAACACAGCTGTATCAACAGCCTCGCCCAAAAAACTCTTGGGCAGATGAGCTTCAACCATCATGCATCTGGCTCTTTCAAGAATTGTTATGTTCAATCTTTCAGCCAACCCAATATGCTTATCGAAAAATTATTTGATACAGTTGGGAACAGTGAAAAAATTAGTCAAATCAAATGTGAATAGTAGATGTTAGAGATGAATAGTAACCATCACATCATGTACTTTTAACCTTATTTGTAACTGAAAATGCAATGAACCCTAAATCGTATTTTGGTCTTTAGCTTTGCCCTCAAATATAAGGGCCCCTATTTTAATTTGGCGCGTCTCGACAACGTGACCTAAAGTTTGGATCTATTACCTGGGAACATTTAAATTATTTTTGTGCCCTTTGAGTGTGATATATAGGGGCTTACTTTTTTTTATAATTTTTTTAGTGTTTGGGTGTTTCAGCGTGCGTATTAGCAATTTTTGTGTGTGATTTTTTTCTTTTTGTCTTTTATTTTAGGGTTAATATCAATTTGCCACATGTACTATATCACTTATTTCAATTTGCAACCCGTACTAAAATTTTTATTAAACTGCAACATGTACTATGAAAAATTGAACAATTGCAACCTATACTTAAGTTTTATTCTTTTTTCTTGTCAATGCTATATTTTTCAAGGTTATATTCGCAAGGTTGTAGAAGTCAAAAATCAGACATTTTTGGCCCGCCTAGCGCCTAGGCGGCCGCATACTTTTTTTTTTTAATATTTTTTTTAATTAATAAAATTATACAGTTGGGCCAAGATTTCATTAATAAATGAGAAAGTTGGGCCAAGATTTCATTAATGGCCCATGAGACCTATATCTAAACCTAAAATTTCAGAAACCCTTATCCACGATGTACCATCTATTATACTCTTGTAGTCTTGTTCTCTTCCTCCACGGATTTTCAGCGGCCAGGCATAGCTGCCTCCTCCACCCCAACCGCCGCCTCCCACGCTTGTGCGCTACATCAGACAAAGTCGCAGCCTCGCCCCCGAACTGCCACACGCGATGCACCCGCTGCCTTCCACCGCCACGCCACGCCGTCAATTGAAGGTATAATTGAATCTGATTATATTTTATTAGGGTTTCAAAATTATTTTGAGCCGTGGGCTCCTCAGCCGCCGCCTCCTCCCACGCCTGTGCGCTACATCAGACAGCCTCGCCTCCGCACTGTTATACGCGACGCACCTCCTGCCGTCCACGGCCACGCACGCTATCGAAATGTGTCAAAATCCATCTTCCGCGTCTAGGCGGTTTTCCGCCTTTCTGACCGTTTTCCCAAAAATCGGGTCGGGGCGAAGCTGCCTAGCCCGATTTTTGCATCCATGTATATTCGTCAATCCATATCAAAGTTTATTTATATTTATTTTTTGCCACATAAAAATCGATGCCGGTAAAAATCGAATTAGAAATTACAAATTAGATTTTATTTAACGTTCTATAGAAATTATCTTCGTTCTATAGAAATTATCTTCGTTCAATTTTTTATTATTAATAATTATAATATAAAATAAGTAAAAAAATAATATGGAATAACGAGTAAAATCTTAACAAGTATAGCACTGCCAAAAAAAAAAATTTGATTTTAGGTAGCATTTTGTAAATTTTTCTAAGTACATGTTGCAATCTGATAAAAAAAATTATACAGGTTGCAAATTGAAATAAATGATATAGTACATGTGGGAAATTGATTTTAACCCTTTATTTTATTTTATTTTATTAAGTTTCACTTTTTTTCTCTTTCTTTTTTCGTAGGTTTTCCTTAGTATATGATCAGTTATTCGAAGCGAGGTAGGGATTTACTATTCTACCCTAATATCACTAGGAGAGATCGAGTTCTACGAAATCTAAGCTTGGGAAACCTTTGAATTATTTCCTTTTTCCAACAAGTTAGAATTCGAATGAGAAAACATGACAGAGGAACAGACATTGAAGCAGTTGGTGAATCCTCAGCTTTCGCAGCAACCGTTGCGCATAGTTTACCCTACCTACAATTTGAGCTTAAGTCCGATTTAATTCACTTGTTGCCTGTACGTATTTCATGGATATTCCAAACAACTTTTTGAAGAAGTTCCATATTGTTTGTTTGCACATTAACCAAAGGAGAAATTAGTGAAACTGAAGGCCTTTCCATTCTCAGTAAAGGACTCAACAAAGAAATGGATTTACTACTTGCCATGTGCAAATGTCACTACTAGACTCAAATGGAGCGATTATTCTTGTAGAAATACTTTTCAACCTCTGAGTAGCAAGCTTACGCAAGGATATATATGGTGTGAGGCAAGCCTAAGGAGAAACTCTATAGACAAAAACTTGTATGAACTCGGGTTTATCAATAATCATTGTTATGTGTATATACTATTACTGTTATGCATTCATATTATCACTGTTAAAAAATTAAGTATATTTTTATAATAGTAATAGTATATATGAATAACAGTGATAGTGATTACACATAATATTGATACGAGTTCATGTGAACTCGAGTTCACAAGAGACCTACTCAACTCTTAGGCTCCATTTGAATGGGTGGATTTGAAATCCATGGATTTCACACACAAATAACTACACTCTCCATGAATTTACAAATACTTAGATTTCATTTTATGTTTAAAATTGAGGAATTCTAAATCCTCTTCAAACTCATGTCATTTGAAATCCCTCTCATCTATCCCTTTCCATCTCTCATTTTCCTTACTTTTTCCCTTCTCTCCCATCTCTTTATAATTCTTAACTTAAAATGTATGTCTTTTTACATGTATTTTTTTTAATTCATTCATTTTCAAATCTATCCATCCAAATGGAGCCTAAGAATATTTGGAGCGGTTCAAGAAGTTGTTGGCGAGCTTTCCAACACATAAAATCTATAAACAACTTCTCATATATTCCATCCATCCCAAAACTACTTTCACACTTTTCTTATTTGGACGTCCCAACTCTTCTTTCACACACCTAAAAAGGAAACTTTTTAACTCACAAAAGTCAATAAAGTACACTTTTTTTTATTTTATTATTTAACTTTACACTTACATACTTACTTTTTCTTAATTCGCGTGTACGGAACTACTATGAAAGTAGTAGTTAATATTTCTATGATAGGATTGACGCTCAACTATTGAAGTCTAATAGATATAGAAAGTGGAGAAGCACTCAGAGATAGAACCCCAACACAAGCAAACATGGCGCTCAAAATTTTGCCTAACGTGATATCTCTATTAATCTGGTACAAGCGGTAATTTAATGATCTATTTGTGAAAAACTAACTGAGCTAATATCTTTTGTGAGGCAACTTGCTGTAGGTGGAGCCCAAATCCAGCATATGGAGAAGACTGAGGCGAATTGGAAATTTCCATAGGGCAAAGTATGTTCTTTATTCTAATACATGCAATCCAAGTTGGAGAGATCACCCCAATCTTAAGTATGGAAATTAGCAGAGTTTTCAACACTTGGCCACAACAATAGAAGAGAGGACAATATCAAGTAAAGGCACATTTGAAAAACCTTGGTAATCTACAGAGGAACTGATCAAGATTCTTACTACCCATTTGTTGATTACGCAACAGAATATGCAACAGACCACCATCTCAACCATCAAGAACTTAATAGTGCAGAGGAGTCAACCCACCACCACTGTCAGTCGATTGGAAGCTCAAAATAGTAGGAAGTTGCCTTCACAACCTAAAGTTAATCCAATAAAATGTTGAGGAGTGGAAAACAGCTGGAAAAAGTTCTGAAGCCTGACTCATCAACCCCAGCTGATGGATAAGAAGGAGTAAAATTAAGACAAAATGAAACTGGCCTACCCAGTATGGATCAGAATCCAAATATCAGTGAGGAAAAGGTTAATACATCGATTACTAAGTCATATAATACTAATATTTTATCTTTTTCTGCCATAATTGGGTGAGCAGCAAGGGAGGACTATGAAAAGCATATATTGAATGTGTTTTAAAAGGTGGAGTTGAATTTGTGCACTACAGAGTACAAGTTGAAGGGGAATGAAAAAGTGATGATGTGGAAGAATGTGCCAGCCATGTTCCGAAAAAAGTTGCCACCAAAACATAATGATCCAGGTACATTTGTTATTCCTTGTAAAATTGAGAACTTTTTGATTGAGCGAGCTATGTTAGATTTAGGTGCATCAATTAATATCATGCCAAAGTACATATATACTTCATTGAATCTTGGCCCATTTAAAAAATGGGGTAATTATCCAGTTAGCTGATGGTAGCAAGGTTTATCGAGATGGAGTGACTGAGGACGTACTTGTGCAAGTTAATAAGCTTGTTTTCCTGTCAATTTTTATGTTCTAGATATGAATGAGAATTCATTAACTTCTACACACATGTGGTTAGGGAGGCCATTCTTGAATACCTCTTAAACAAAAATAGATGTCCGTAAGAATACTCTCATGATGGAATTTGATGAACAAGTGTTTAAATTTTGTATTCATGATGCTACAAATGTTCTGATGATATGGTTCTATTTTTAGTGTGTTTTGTGTGGTAGATTTTAGTGTATTTTTTCTAGAACTTACTCTTTTCATGCATATGAAGATCACATTTGTATATTCATGCATTAATATGAAAAAGGGCTTTAGGATTGTCCTTTTGGCTTATTTGTTCCTACCTTATTATATTTATCCTTAGAATCCATGTTGAGCTTTAATTTTTCTTTTATTTAGCACACTAATTAGTCATTGTTTACCCTTTTGGTGTTTACGTGCAAGTGTACACGATCATTATTGTAATAGCAAGTTTAACCAAGTTTATTATTTATCGAACATAGGGAGAGGGCGGATTGTAAGGTAAGATTCTTGTTCTAAATTCGAAAACACAAAGCAAGTAAAGGGAATAAGGTATCTATCGTCTACTAGTGCATCAAACAAGTAAACTACCTATCACATTGGGTTGCAAAGTGAGCAAGTTGTGAGAGAGGTGTATTAGTGTACTATCCTATGTTTCATGTGGCGAAGTATCACTTACTCATGCATTGAGGTATTGTACAATCAATTGGCAAGCCACTCTAACATGCAAAGGTCTCCCGAGATACACATTAGAGCCTCTAATTATCTTTCCAATTCACTAAGGTAATTCTCACTATCTTAGGAATTTTAACAAACACTTAGCATGCAATGACCTCATAACAAGAAGGTTTAGGAAAATAGTCCAACTCTCGTATGAGACTAACTCCCTAATGGCCCATACATCAATTATGCATAATAAGCATTCATACAAACCATCAAAATAGAGAATTGATCATACATCATCTCAAAGCATTCATAAGATCAACATGGACACCACATTACTCCATATGAGTCATACACTAACACACAAAGGAATTAGCCCACGACTAATTTGGTAAACAAAATAGAAATTGAAGTAACTACAATCATCATTATGCAGGAATTGTAAAGAGTATACAAGAATTTACCTATTACAATGGAAATTGAAAAGATACAAATTACCTCTGAAAGCTAGAAAACGATCCGGCAATGGAAATTGAAATTCAAACGGTAGAAACGTAGCTCTATCTATTACAAGACTGCAGGAACAAACGGATTGAAGATCTGTGCGGTAAATCAAAAGTTATTGTAGAAATCGGAAGTAGAATTCTTAAGAACCCAAATAGAAACTACCTCTAACTTCTACTAATCTAGAGAGAGAATATAATGATTTGTGTAAATCTAAGAGAATGAAAAGTGTCCTTTGGAAATCTGAGATGGAAGTATATATAGTACCCTTAGATTATTGACTAAAATGCCCTTCATTAAAACGCGCGAAAATACGAAAATAGCCCTGAAATTTATGAGGTTTTGCACTGCTGCCGACCAGAGCCTTAATGGCTGCCGACCGTGATCGGCAGTTTGATCGTGCGAGGTGGACAATTGTCGCACATGAGCTTGTCGGCTGCCGATTTCAATCGGCAACCTGGTAGCGCGAGATGCCCTATTGTCGCACACGAGCTTGTCATCTGCCGATCAGAGCTGGTCACGCGGTAGCACGCGCGTCTCCTGCCGATCCAGGGATAAGGTCGCGTGTTAGCTGCCAATCGATGAAGGGGTCCTGCCGATCAAGACACTTAGTGTCAGTCGATGCGCGACTTCCTCGTTTTTGTCATATCTTGAGCTCTAGGACTCCGATTGACTCGATTCTTCTTTCGTTGTGACCCTCTATTCAAGCTCTTCGACATGGAATATTAATTTCTTCATTTTTATAAACTCCAAAATTCGGACTTTTCTCGATCTTGCTCGTTTCTTCCTTGTTTTGCTCATTTTCACCTACAATCATAACTTTCTAGCCAAAAAGGGTTAAATACACAAAGTATAGCATAATAGGGTCAAATATGAACATAACATCACCAAAAGCATATAGAAATTAGGGCTAAAACATGAAATTATGACCCTAATCACACCCCCAAACTAGATTGTTGCTCGGCCTCGAGCAACGAAGCGATAAGATAGGGGAATAATTGTATATACGAAGGATCAAGCACAAAATCAATGCCATAGAATCATCACCCAATATCTAGCAAATCTAAAATACAATATCATCCAATTAACTATCTAAATCAAATTAATAAGTACAATATCAAGTTAATGAGTCATGATCCTCACAAGATGGGTGTTTCTATCAACCCTCAAGTGTTTAGGCTCTCTCATACATCACACAACATACCCATACTACCATAGGCTTGACTCAAGTCTACATTCTCCACCACTTGATATGACAAATCAATCACACATCAATGAGGACTTTTAAAGGTTGTAGTGTTGGCTCTTTGGTAGGGAAGGATCATATGGATAATAGTGACTAAGTATGATTAGTTGAGCATAGAAGGAATCATCATGTAGATCATATCTTCATGCAAATAGCAATATCATCTTCATGCTCTTTCAAAAGCACACTTCAAAGCATCAATCTTCCCTTTTAACAAGTTGTGATCATACTCACAACACTAAAGTCAAACTTGACCAAATTTTCATGAAAAGTCAACCTTTTTTTTTAACAAGCATCGCTAGCACTTGCCTTTGCACATTTTCTCATCAATCCTTGCATACTTGAATATCTTTCCACCCTGGCCACCAATTTCTTCATCATATCACCAATCTTCCTTCCTTCTTTTCACTCTACTAATCATATGGACAAGAGAGTTCCAAAAAGGAAGGAAAATAGCTTAAAGTGTGGTTAGCCAAAGGAAAGGATTATAAGCACAAAATGGTGAGCAATGGATATCAATATCATTGGTAGGCTTATAGGGCAAAGTGGCTCAATATAGAGCAAAGAAAATGCCTCATATCATCTCATGTGAAATCATTATCTAATGTAGCCTCAAATTAGACCAAAGCCAAGTTCTAGAGTATAATGCACATGTGTGGAACTCACATAAAAAAAATATCATCCGTTCAAGATTGGAACGGGCAATTATGGCTCAAAACTCACGGGTTTAATGATCAAGACTCATTTCATGTAAAAAATGCTCATATCAATGAACTTTCAAGAATCATGGAATCAAACGTATCAAAGATCAACAAGAATCAAAAGATCACTCCATTACATTAATCATGACTTTTAACTCATCCATACAACAATAAGCATATCTAATGCATTCACTACTCAAAATTAAGCAACAATATGGCCAAAAATAACAAGCAAAACAAAGGCTCATCAACACAATAGGCATCAAAGCATAAGAATACTTCCAAAAATCAATCTAAAAATAGCATTGCTATGAGAATGACGAAACGATCACCCCCCCCCAAACTTTTTTAGACCAAGGGTCTAAAAAGTTTGACAAAGAAGTGGAGACAAGAATCATGCAATGCACAATAAAGCACACAACTAAGCAATCAACAAATATCCAAAGCAAAATATCAACAAATCAATACCAAGAGATAATACATCATCCAACAATATGAAACCCCTACAAATACCCAAGAATCATAACAATGTCAAATCAAACAAATAAACTAGAAAAGCTGGAATGGAATAGCAAGATCGAGATAAGAGAGTGTTACCCATCCTTATGAAGTTAGATCGAAATCATCACTTCACGAAGGTGGATAACGAGGATGAGTAAAGTGGCCCTCTCCGATGTGCCAGTTCATCATGGCTCGTTGGGCTTCCAAGATCTCCTCCATGTTGGTAGACATAGTGTTCACGTTCCGGTTGATAGAGTCCACAGTATTGTTGAGAAGATGATAACTATCAGTCAATCTAGTCATATCCGATCGAAGGAAGGAATAGTCGTTCCTAAGATCGTCCATATCCGTCCTCAAAGACCGTACCTCATGGCCCCATTCATCATAAGTCAATCCCTCGAACACATGTCCACCCCCTTGATGATAGTAAGCCTCTTGCCCATAATACTCCTCTTGCATTGGATCGTGCCCTTCTTCTTGTGCTTCCTCTTGAGGTTGAGAGCTAGATCCACCCCTTGTTCTTTTGAATGCTCTCCTATTGAATTCCTCCTTGACTTGCAGGTGCAAAGGAGAGTTGAACTTCAAATTCTCATTCTTTATCACGGTCAAAAGATCATAATCAAGTAGAGGCAAGAGGTCGCTTGCATTTGTACAAATGAAGCAAATAGTATTCGCCTTCCTCTTAAACAGCTTTGTCTTGATCATGTAGTCCAAATCAAGAGGCTTTCCTACACAAACCACTCTTTTTCTTGATGGACTCACCTTTTGAACGATATAAGTGATCAAACCTGCATAAGAACAATTCGCCCTTGTGACTTGTTGGCTAAGATTTTTGAGTAGATAGGCACCAAAATCAGCCTTTTTGGATGTCAACATCGAGTGAAGAATAAACAATTCCTCGCTCCTAACTCGGCTCCCCTCAACTCTAGCAAAATCAGTGTTTGCTAAGATCTTGTGCACATATGCTAAGATAGGATTAGCAATGCGAGAGGCCTTCGAGGTTTGAGCCACATATCGACCTCCATCCTTACTAATTAAGTCCCAAGTCTCTTGAGCACGGGTGAACATCTCCCAAGCATGGAAATTCTCCCTTCGCACATTCTCCACACAACCAAAAAATTGGTTGATTTGATCGGTGGTTAGGACATAATCCACACTGTTGTTCCGGAATTTACCTTTAATAGGTACTCCATCATACCCATAGCAAGGCATGGTGAGTAAGCCTTTCCAACCTATTCTCTCAAACAAAGCTTCCACACCAAAATTACACATAGTGGCAGTCGTCTTGTCGAAGTATCTACCCGTGTAGAACTCAATATCCCACACATTCTCAAAGACTTTGAAGTAGCTTGCTTTATCTCCGAAATAGATTTCATGATTAGAAGGTTTGTCCCCACAGCTCTTTAAACAAGCTTCCTCTAAAGAAGGATCGTTCCACTTCTTATTAGTGGAGGAACTTGAAGCTTTTCCTTTTCCTTTCTTAGACATCCTACAAAATTCCAAACTTTAACAAAATGCATAGGATAAACAAGAAACTCATCTTCCTAATGCACATGGGGTTCTCAATACAAGGATTAAGGAAATAATCATGTATCTTCACCTTTTATGCTAATGACATACACAATAATTCACCTATAAGCAACATCTCTAAATGAATTAAGCAATTAAATCCATACTAGAATCAATATAGCTCACAAATGATAGCATTATGCACAAAATCATGATAGAAATTAAATTTAAGCACAATATACTAAAAATCCCGTCACTATGCCTACCCCCTAATTTTCAAATATCAATTAAGCTAAAAATACTCAAAATTGGCATGCAATTGGGCTCCCAATGGATTACCCATTAACAATGTAGCATAATTCATCCATCAATTTCATAAAATCATCACTAGAATCAAAAATCCCCAATTTCATACTCAAGAACCCTAGAATTGAATTTCTAATTCTAGCCAATTAAACCATGAAATTTCTATGCATTTGTAAGAGATAGATAGAGGAGAGTTAGTAGAACATACCTGTAGAAAGAATTCGAGAGAGGAGGTGTAGGAAAAAAAATTTCTTCTTTCCTTTCTTCCTTGTCGTGAGTTTTGAGAGAGAGAGAGTAAGTGCAAGAATCTTGTGTTTGAGTGTGTGTTTGTGTGTGTAAAAATGTATTAAAAAGGGAAAAGGATGAGTGGGCTTACCTTGGAAATTGTGTTCAAAGTTTGACCCAAATTGGTCAAAAATCAGACTCCCAGACACGTCGCTCGAGCTCGGGCATGAAGACTGCCGACCAAGCTGCTCGGCAGCTTGGTCGCGCGAGGATGAAACCTGCCGCACACCTTCTTTATGCCTGCCGATCAGGCAGCTCGCGCGGCTACGCGCGCGATGGCTGTCGATCCAGGGATGCGGTCGCGCGTAGGCTGTCGAGCACAACTATTAGTGCTGCCGACCTGGGCCTTCAAATTTCAACTCGAAAATCTTTAATTTTTCACCCTTTTCTCTTGTACTTTTCCTACACAACTCCACTTAACACTCAAAATATAACAAGAATATCAACAACATGAATCAAATATGGTAGCAAATTGAGGAAATTTAACACGAACACACACCCCCCCCCCAAAAAAATTTCGGATTGTAAATCCTAATACAGTTTGGAAAAGTGGTAAATAAAAAAAATTTAGCACATAAAACCAATTAATCACAAGCTCTCAACTCAAAAAACATGTATTCATCAAGATTATATCAAAAATTCACACCTCAAACTCTTCCTAATCATATAAGCTCAAAATCAATAAGCAATGATCATAAGAAAATGGCCAAAATCCCAAATAACCTCATGCTTCCATTCCAACGCAAAAATCAGTAAACTCAAAACTAAAAACCAAAAGAAATAAAGGATACAGATGGGTTGTCTCCCATCTAGTGCTTGGATTTAACGTCCCCTAGCCGGACGACTCTCAAGCTCAAGTAATATCAAGATCAATGAGAGTTGAGTGACGTACATCACTCAATTTCCTTTTCCAAAAATATGCCTTCTTCACCACTTGTTTCACCCCCCTTGTCTTCATTCACTTTTTTCTTCTTTTCAAAAGGAGTTTCCTCACTCACTTCCTTTTCAAGATCGCTAGTTCTCATTCCCTTGCTTCCATTTTCAGCCTCAACTCTTGGGGAACTCATTGAGGAATCATAAATAGAGAAAGTGTTTCTCTCATCATTCATCCTCAAGGTAACCTCTCCCTTTTGAATATTAATCAAAGCATCCGACGTTGCTAGGAAAGGTCTCCCAAGAATTAAAGGAGTATGCTTGTCCTCCTCTACTTCTAGGATCACAAAATCGACCGGGTATAAGAACTTACCAATTTGAATTACCACATCTTCCAAAATCCCTCAAGTTTGCACCTTTGAATTGTCCGCCATATAAAGATCACTAGTCATAGGCCTCATATCTTTCAAACCAAGCCTTTGAGCTATGGATAAAGGCATAATATTCACACTAGCCCCAAGATCGCATAAAGCTTTAATACTCTTGCTCCCTTCAATATGACAATCCAAAACGAAACTACCCGGATCTTTGAGTTTTTTAGGAAGATGCTTCATAATAAGCTTGCTACTCTCTTGAGTGAGTTTGACAATTTTAGGCTCTTTTTTCTTCTTCTTTGACATGAGGTCTTTCAAAAATCTTGTGTACGTCGGCATTTGCTCAAAAGCCACTTTGAAAGGCATATTAGCATACAACTTTGTGAACAAATCAAGAAATTTCTTGAGCCTCTCATCAAGCTTGTTCTTTACTCCCTTTGAAATTTCTACCTTTTCTTTCTCAACCACCTACCCTTCTTCCTCCGATCTAACCTTACCCCCTAGTTTCTCTTTCCCTTTCTCATCTTTTTCCATCACACTCTCTACTACCCCCAAGCTTTTCTCCTCACTCTTCACCAATTTCACATTCTCACTACAAAATGCGTCCTCCACCATCTCATCATGAAACATTTTTAAAGGGCAATTCCCTACAACCTCCTTTGCAACCTCCACACACGAAATTGAATTACAATGCTCACGAGGATTAATTTCGGTTGTAGAAGGGAACTTACCTTTATTCACTTGTGGGCTTAAGGATGAAGCAATTTGCCCAATTTGAAACTCCAAGCTTTTGATTTTATTTCCTTGTGAAGCATACAAGTCATCAAACTTTTTGTTTGTCTCGTCATTCATCTTTCTAAATTCCACTCTCATATCTTCCATTTTCTTCAAAATCAGTGCCAAGGTGTCTTCCACACTCCCTTTACCCTCATTGTTAGGCGAATTTGATCCCGGATCAATCCCGGGTGGCAATTGGATTGCCCCCTTAGGATTGGAGTATGAAAAATTCTCATGCCTTCTATTAGGGTTGTAAGGAGGATTTCCTTGATTCGGATATGGACTTCCTTGTTGTCTAAAAGGTGGAGCAACATATGACCTTTGATTATTTGGAAAAGAATTGTTGTATTGAGGACGACCCATATAATTCACTTCTTCTTGAGTAGAGGTAATAGGAGAAGGAATACTTTCGACAACACTTACTTGCATAAGAGCTGGAGCTTGGTTTTGGTTTTGGCCTCCATAGTCCAAATTCAACACATTCATATTTTCCTCAAGAAGAGCAACTCGATCAGTCGTTCCACTATTGGCTTCCCTTTGGAAAGCATCATTTGCAGCGATATTTTTTATGATCTCGTTGACTTGATGAACGGTCTTCGTCCAAACCGAACCTCCAGCTCAAGAATTCAAGTAATTCTTGTCTCCTTCATGTAATCCAGTGGTAAAAGTCAAAAGTATATCTTCATCCCTCAAACCATGTTGAGGACAAGCCAACAACAAGGTTTGGTACCTCTCCCATGCATTAGATATGGTTTCTCTCGTTTTTTATCGGAAATTCTTTATCTCTTCCCTCGCCTTTAGCATCTTTGATGGAGGGTAAAATTTCTTGAGAAATTGGGAACTCAACTCCTCCCTTGTGGCAGCTTTAGGATTAATAGATCGAATCCATGCTTTAGCTCTCCCAGTCAATGTAAAATTGAAGAAGCAGAGCTTCTTCTCGCTATCTGACATCCCTTTGTACTTGATCGTGTCACATATCTCCATGAAGTTATTAAGGTGAGCATTTGGGTCTTCTCGATCACTCGATCCTTCGAATGGAGACTTCTTTAACAACTTCAAAAGATTCGTATTAAGCTCAAACTTTTCAGCATCAATTGGAGGTCTTTCTATTCCATCATATTGCTCATTAACCCTCGGCTCAAAGTAGTCTTGCAAAAAGGGTTCATGGTTTTGAGGTAGGTTCATGATTTGTGGTATTTGGTGTTGTGGTGGTGGTGGGTATGGATAATATGGGTAATTATGTGGTGGTGGTGGGTAATATGGTTGGTTCATTGGGTAATTTGGGTAATTGGGATATTGAGGTGGGAAATAAGGTTGATTTGGAGGTGGATACGGTTGATATGGGTGTGGTATAGGTTGTGGTTGGGGTGGAACCTCCCTTTGAGCCAAGTGCTCTTCTCTTTGGTGCACTTGTCCTCTCAATGGTTCTTCTTCTCTTATCTCATCTCGAACTTCATTCATATTATTCTCCATGTTGATTTGATTCAAACGAGCTTCTCTCCTTCTTCTTCATAGGCTATTCTCAAGATTTGATTCAAAGTATTGATATGGCGAGCTAACCACAACTAGCGTAAGAATAATCTCCAAGGCTTAACAGGTCGCCGGGGCCCATCCGGATCCACGGAGTTCACATGGGTGGAGATCGCCCACATGGGTGGAGCGCGCCCACGCAGCTCGCCCGAGGAGCCCTCCACCCTCATGAGGATCTCGCCGAGGTCCGTCATCGTATAGCGTCCAGAAACCACACAAGGCGTCGGAGCTCGCCCCTGAGCTCGCCCATGAGCTCGCCCTGTAGCCTGCTAGATCCCGATGGTTGCGCTCTTTTTCCCTCCGTCCAGTTTATCCACAAGGGTGGTTTACGGCGAGGTTTTTAATGAGGCCCATCTAGTCTAAGATATTGTAGTAGGATGAGGCACGATGTAGGGAGCAGTGTGAGGGACCAGGACGAAGGTTACGGACCTTCGTCAATACCGGAAGCCAAATAGGCTCGTAAGGTGCCGTCCCACACTCGTGCACCTATAAATAAGACCTCTCTTGTAACTATCACACAATTTTGATTGAATACATTTCCTACACTCCACTTTCTCTCTATAAGCTCTCATTCTCTCTCTCTCTACATTATCCAAGAACACAAATTATAATATTATTGTTTGGTAGAATTAATCCGATATAAAGCCACATAACGAACCATGATTAGTATATTCTATCAACAATTTGGCGCTAGAAGGAGGGTGACGAATCTGAAAAATAAAAATTTTCAAGAACAAAAGTTAGGGTTTGTTTGAAGATTTGAAGATTTGAAGGTGTTCTTGATAAAACTCAAGAACACTTGAAGATACACACACATATTCATTCCTTCGAACGAAAACCCAGATTTCCGGACGAAAACCTAAATTTCCAGATTTCCTAAATTCTGCCCGGAAAAAGTTTTCAAACGCACGCGTGTACTCGAATAGACCGAATTGTGGATAATTCGTCACACGCGAGGCTAGACAAAAATTTGCACAGCTCCACCCAAGCTGGACGATCATCACCCCAGCGACCTCCGTCCACCTCGGTGACCTGCAGCAAGTTACCCCCTCCATAATCCAAAAATGGTTAACACTCGAGCCGCCAAAGGACAGACCTTCGCAGCTGCCGGAAGGTCCAAAGGAGGTGACCAAAACCAGGCCGAGGCGGAGACCTCACGCCAGGTGGTGGAGACCTCACAACCACCTCCCCAGAAGAGCACCGCAGCTCCGCGACCTCCGCGAGTTGTGGTGACCCAAGAAGACTTGGCCCCTGCCCTGAGGGACCTGGCCAATAACCCCGACGAGCTCCAATGCACGTTCGCAACCTTACAAAGGTTGCAGTAGAGGTAGCAGGACGAGCTCGCCCTGGTGCCCAGGCGAGCTCCAGCTGCCGAAGCCCGGGAGCAAACCAGGCCCACCCAGGGCACTCAGACCCGGGGGAATACAGAGTCCTCCCCACCGAGTAGGAGGCGAGCTCGGCACAAGTTTGCCAGCATAGGGAAAGGGCCGGCAAGGTCAAGATGGTGGAGGAGGAGCCCGCTCCTTACACCGGAAAAGATTCAGCCTACACCAGGGCATCTGGCACCCACCAATCACAAAGGAGGGAAGTCCTCCAAGGCCATCTGGGCCAGAGATATGGGGAAAACGAACAGACGGCGGCCCCAGCCGCATCCCTCGGGGACTCCGACCAGCAACCACGCAGGTCCGCCCATGAGAGATTGAGAAGGCCCGCCACCGACAGGTTGGGCCCCCATGGCGGATGCCAATTCCAACCCGTCATGGAGAAGTCACCCCAGAGTGAGGCACCTCGGGGACGTGCATCCACAAGACGCACGGCTTTCGAGCAACCTCCGCCGGAGGTGACCCGTGATGACGAGCTGGCCTCGCTGAAAAAGGCCATCGAAATGCTGCAAGCCCAAGTAGCAGCCAAGTCTGGCGGACCTGATGCCACCACTCTCCCCGCGTCTCCATTGGCACCTGCCATCCTTCGCGCACCGGACTAGAAGAAAATCCAGTTCCCGGTGATGTCTACGTACGAGGGCGAATCCGACCCGAAAGTCCACCTGGCCAAGTACACAGACTTTATGATTTCGGTTGGCGCCACCGACTCTACTCAATGCCGGAACTTCCCGCTGACCCTAGGGGACCGAGCTCACCGCTGGTTCTCTTCACTCACCCCGGGGTCAATCTGCTCATTTGGCCAACTCTCGCGGGAGTTCTTGGCCCACTTCTCTGGGTTCGGGTCCTACCTTACCCAGAAGCACCGACTCGCCAACATCCACCAAGGCGAGAGCGAGACCGACCAGCAGTACCTGGAGAGGTTCGACAAAATCCTGCTGGAAGGTAAGCCGGTGAGCGAGGACACGAAGGTTGTCGCAGCGATGGCCGGGCTCAAAAAAGGCACCGATCTCTGGAAGGAGATGCACTTTGCATGTCCCAACACTTACACCGAATTCCGCCACAAGGCAGGGGTGTTCGTGGCTATGAAGGAGGCACTGCTGAAAGAGGTTGGAGCCCACGAGGAGAGGAAGCCCTACGGGAAGAAGTCCGGGGGCGCATACAAAGCCCTTCGGAACTTGAAGGCCTTCGGCGAGGGGGACGAGCTCAAGGAGAAGCTCAACAAGGTACTCATTATCTCTGTCGACCGCGTCTTTACGGCTGTTAAAGATAAGGCCCTGCTGGAGGAGCCGAGGCGGATCCGCCAGGACCGCACGAAGCTCAACCCCAACAAATTATGTGCCTACAATCAGGTGGGAAGCTGAGACCTCCTCAAACAACTCTGGAAATTTTATGAGGATGGGAAGCTGGCCGAGTTCGTGAAGAAGGCCCCAGCTAAGAGGCCAAGGTTCGAGAGGAGGGCTACCTCCGATGATGAGAATGAGGAAGCGGACCAACCTGGTCCCCAAAACAGACGGAGGGCACCTCCCCAGCCTCAGCAAAACATGGAGCCCACCCGGGAACTCTTGGTTCTCGAGGAGGAGATCGGAGCAGCCGGAGGTCTCCAGGACGAGGGATCCTCCATATCCAAGAGAAAAAGGAAGGCCAAAATCCGGGCCATAAACCAGGTCCAGGAAGGCAGCTCCGGCCCCAGGTCCATCTCACAGCTTACTAATGAGCTGACATTTTCCTCGGCGAACCTGGAAGGGGTACTGATGCCCCACAACGACTCATTGGTGATAACCGCCAATATCATGAACGTCCGAGTTCACAGACTACTTGTGGACACCGGTGCATTCACCAACATTCTCTTCAAATCCACCTTAGACGCCTTAGGCAATTTTGAGTCGTATCTGGAACCTAGCAATGCTAGGATAGTGGGGTTCGGAGAAGCTGTAACCGTCCCCCTAGGTAGTGTTAGGTTGAGCGTCCAGCTTGTATCGGCTGAGGACCCCGAAAGGAGACTGACTAGGCTCATAGATTTCCTAGTTGTCGACCAGCAGTCCTCCTACAACGGGTTCCTTGGCTGCCCATTTATTAATGAATTCAAAGTGGCATGTTCGACCTACTACTACTGTTTGAAATTCCCAACTCCAAAAGGTGCCGGAACTATAAAAGGTGACCAGAAAAAGGCCCGAGAGTGTTTACTCCAGATAAAAGATGGCCAGGTCAAAAAAGCAGTGACGCGAGTCCAAGTCCGTGAAGAGAGCGTGCAGATCCCAGCAGACGAGCCAAACATCCTAGATGTCACCTCGGTCGAAACTGAGATGATGCTGGTAGGCGGTCTGTCAGAGATTAACTAAGTGTCAGGACCTGCGCAAGACACACAACCAGCACCAATGGAAGGATTGGAAGAAACCCAAGTGTTGGGACCTGCGCAAAGGTCGGGACTTGCGCAGGAACAACAACCTGCTCCCATGGAGTTGGTTGATGAAGCCCAAGATGTGGGACCTGCGGGAGGTCAAGAACCAACACCAGTGGACGTCGACCCAACTCCCCAGGTCATCACACCATCCCAAGTTGGCAGAACACCGGAGGTACTAATAGTTGATGTCACAAGAGGAGTGGGATGAGTTCATCAGCGACCCGAGGTGGAAAAATCAAAAGAGGAAGGCCACCCCCATGGAAGAATTGACGGCACTCCCGGTGGACCCGGAAAGGGACTTAGAACTTTTCATTGGTTCTGAGTTACCTGAACCGTACCGGTCGAGGATGGAGCTGTTCTTGATGTCCAACCTGGACGTGTTTGCCTGGTCCCATGAAGACATGACGGGGATCCCGTTAGAACATGCTTGCCACAAACTCAACATAGACCCGGCGAGGAGACCCGTACTTCAAAAATGAAGAAAGTATGGACCAAACAAATACGCAGCTCTAACTGTTGAGGTGGAGAAGTTGTTAGACAACAAGCTCATCAAGGAAGCTTTGTGTCCGCAGTGGGTCGCGAACCCCGTCCTGGTGAAAAAACACAATGGGACATGGAGACTCTGCATTGACTTCACAGACTTGAATAAAGCATGTCCGAAGGACAACTTCCCACTGCCTCACATTGATCAGCTAGTGGATAGCACCGCGGGCCATGAGATGATGACGTTCATGGATACTTTTGTGGGCTACCACCAGATAGCCTTGCACCCAGGTGACCAGGAACATACGGCGTTCTACACCAACAAGAATATGTATTGCTGGGAAAGGATGCCGTTCGGACTCATCAACGCCGGAGCCACCTACCAAAGGTTGGTGAATAAAATGTTCGACCAACACATTGGCGAGTCAATGGAGGTGTAAGTGGACGACATAGTTGTCAAGAGTTTGAGGAAGGAAGACCATCTGGACCACCTAAAACAGACCTTCGACATACTGCGCCACTACAACATGAAGTTAAACCCCAAGAAGACCAGCTTCGGCGTGCACTCCGGAAAGTTCCTGGGGCACCTAGTTAGCAAGCGTGGAATTGAGGTCAACCCGACACAGGTCCAATGTATAATCGAGATGGGTATACCCGATTCCGTCCAGAAAATTCAAAGACTGACTGGGTGCATGGCAGCCCTGAACAGATTCATCTCTAGGTCCGGTGACCGAAACTGCCCGTTCTTCGAAGTAATCAAAGTAAACACGCGAAGGTACAAAGAGGCGGCCAAAGCCAACAATCTCCACCTCAAAAACCACTTCGTGTGGAAAAGTGAATGCCAGCAAGCCTTCGAAGACATCAAAACATAACTGGCAGATACACAGGTCCTGTCAAAGTCGATACCTGGAGAGAAGCTGTACCTATACCTAGCCGCATCGGAGGTAGCCAACAGCTCCGTCCTGGTCCGAGAAGAGGCAAAAATACACCTACCAGTGTACTACGTAAGCCAAGTCTTACACGAAGCTGAGTTGCGGTACACCCCAACAGAGAAGCTGGCTTATGCACTGGTGATGAGTGTTAGAAAATTGAGGCCTTACTTTTGACCACCCGGTAGAGGTGCTGACAACGTTCCCACTACGTCAAATACTACAATGCCCAGACACCGCTGAACGCCTGCTGAAATGGTCACTAGAGATCAGCCAATACAGTATAACCTACGCACCCCGAACAGCGATCAAGGGACAAGCACTTGCCGACTTCATTATCGAGCTAACTTTCCCACAAGATCCGACGAGGGGGCGTATAGCTCTGTGGCATCTCTACGTGGACGGATCATTAACCAGCGTAGCAGCAGGCACCGGCGTGGTCCTGATTAGCCCAGACAGACAAGTCTTCATATCCGCAATCCGGTTCGACTTTTGAGCAACCAACAACGAGGCGGAGTATGAAGCATTGATAGCCGGACTTAGGCTATCATTAGCTGTGGAAGCAACCAATCTTCAAGTTTTCGGAGATTCCCAGCTAATAATATCCCAAGTCCGGGGGGAGTATGAGGCGAAAGACAAACAGATGATGACCTACCAAAAGATAGCCGCGCACCTAATCTCGATGTTTACGTAAGTCTACATCAATCAGATACCGCGACTAGAAAACACACAAGCAGACGCCCTAGCCCGGCTAGCTACCAGCAATGGCGAAGCCGAATTCACGGAGGTTGTAATCACCACACTAAAAAACCCCTCGACGTTCGATTACAAGATAAACCAAACCTCGAGTGGGGGGCAGGAGGACAGTGAAGATGGTGAAGATTGGTGCACTCCAATCCAAAAATATTTGACAGACGGAACAACCCCCGTGGACACCTGGGAAGCTAGCCGGCTAATAAAGCAAGCTGTCAGATATACGCTGCTGGATGGCCAACTCTACAAATGTGGATTCTCTCTACCCCCTACTCAAGTGCTTAACTAAGAAGCAGGGGTCCGAAGTGTTAGAAGAAATCCCCGAAGGAATTTGTGGGAGTCACGCTGAGGGGTAAGCATTGGCATATAAGACGATCAGGCAGGGCTACTACTGGCCCACTCTTCGTAAAGATGCCATCAGCTTCGCTCGAAGGTGCCGAAAGTGCCAACTTTTCGCACCTAACATCCACTACCCAGCCAACCAGCTAAAGTCGGTTTTTAGCCCATGGCCTTTCGCAAAATGGGGAATCGACTTGATCGGCCCATTTCCACCTGGTAGAGGCGGTGTAAAGTTTGTTGTTGTAGCAGTAGACTACTACACTAAGTGGGCTGAGGCCGAAGCTCTCACAACTATAACCCAAGAAAGGATGATTGGCTTCATTTGGAAAAACCTGATCTGCAGGTTCGGACTTCCACAGTCGATCATCACAGATAATGGAAGGCAGTTCGACGGTCAAAAGCTGAGAGACTTCTGCAGTTCATGGAACATCAAGAAGCACTACTCAACTCCTTACCATCCACAGTCGAACGGCCAGGTCGAGGCGGTGAACAAGATTCTGAAACACATATTGAAGCTCCACCTCGAAGAAAAGAAAGGGAGCTGGGCAGACGAACTCCCGGAGGTCCTATGGTCTTATAGAACTTCCTATAGGGCCAGCACCAGAGAGACCCCGTTTGCCCTAGCTTTCGGGACTGAAGTCATGGTCTCAGTCGAAGTCCAGAACAAGACTTGGAAGGTGGTGGGATATGATGAAGAAAAGAATGACGAGGCCTTAGCAGTGGAGAAGGATCTGATCAAAGAGACCAGAGCTTCGTCAGAGATGAAGAACGCCACCTACAAGCGCAGAGCAGAAAAATACTACAACTCCCAGGTCCGAGACCGAAAATTCAAGGTCGGAGACCTAGTGTTGAAAAAGAAGTTGATGGCCCCACCAGGTGTATTCGGTTCAAACTGGGAAGGACCGTTTCGGGTCACCGCAGCCTGGCCAAACGACACTTATGATCTAGAAGATGCAAAAGGCAACGCCTCATCATACACCTAGAGTGCGGCCCACCTGAAAAAGTTCTACCAATAGATAAGAATTTTGTAATAGATTAGCCGAAGGTTCGCATTAGAAATGTTGGTGGCAACCAGTGTAAATAACGTCGCTATAAAAGTTAAGGAATTTGTGAAATCAGAAAAATTTGCCAAGTGTCCGGACTTGCGTAGCTCGCCCCCTACGCGAGCTACCTCAGGTCGCCCACTGCCCAGAAGAGCTCACCAACCCCAGCTCGCCCGAGCACTCAAAAATCCATGATGCGTAAGGACCAAGGTCCCAAACGTTGTAATTAAATAGCTCGAAGGCAAAGGCCAAAGTGCCCAAGGTCGCGAAGGTACCCTTCTTAAAGGGTTGCTAAGCACCTACTACCACAAGTTAGAAAAATTCACGAAAAAGACGAAAAACGTCTAAGGCAAGGTTCATGAAACCCAACGGTCCAACATGAATCAATCGAAGTGCAGCTCGCTGCCCTAAGTGGTCTAAGATGAGCAATTCGCGGCCTTAAGTGGTGTAAGACGAAGAATACACACTCTCAAAACAGAGGTACAATTCGTAGTCGTAAGTGACGTAAAACGAACGATTCGCTTCTCAAAGTAGAATAAGACGAACAGTTAAGTACCCATAAAATAAATAAAAACGAGCTATTTTGAAAATTATAACGTAGAAGCGCAAAAACGAAGTGCGAAGAGTTGGACAAAAAATGCTCAGTTTCTATTCAAAAGACACTTAGGAAATTTTCAAGGCAAAAATACTTGAAAATTCCTAAGTGTTCGAAGTGGTGCTGGCCACAAAGGCTGACCAGCTGGCCATCTTTGAACTATGTTAAACGAGACACACGAAATCATTGTGTAAAAATATGTGTATTGAAACAATTGATATGAGTGCCTATATATACACAAAGGACTAAGCTAATTAAGGTAACCTCATTTAATGCCCTAGATCTCTACCAAATATATACATATTATTCTAACACTCCCCCTCAAGCTGGAGCATAGATATTGATCATGCCTAGCTTGTTACAAAGATAGTCAACCCTAACTCCATTAAGGGCCTTCGTAAAGATGTCCCCTAATTGATCTTCAGTTTTCATATAACCTGTCGTAATCACTCCTTGTTGGATTTTCTCACGAATGAAGTGGCAATCAATCTCAATGTGTTTGGTTCGCTCGTGATAGACTGGATTAGAGGCAATATGAACTGCAGCTTGATTATCACACCATAACTTGGCAGGTATAGAAGCCTTCAAACTTACTTCACTTAGGAACCCACGAACCCAAACTATCTCGCACGCAGCCTTGGCCATAGCTCTATATTCAGACTCTGCACTAGAACGTGAGACTACGTTTTGTTTCTTACTTTGCCAAGAAATCAAATTTCCCCCAAAGAAAACACAATAGCCTGAAGTAGATCTTCGGTCTTCTTTCGAACCTGCCCAATCAGCATCACAAAAACACTCAATCCGATCGTGACCATGGTCACTATACACAATTCCACGTCCAGGTGCACCCTTCAAATAGCACAAGATCTGCTCTACTGCCTTCCAATGATCTACAGTTGGTGATGACATGTACTGACTCACAACACTTACTGAATAAGCAATGTCAGGACGTGTCATTCTGAGGTAGTTCAATTTTCCAACCACCCTTCTGTATCTTCCAGGATCATCAAATAAATCACCTTCTTTCGTGAGTTGTAAATTGGGAACCATAGGAGAGCTGCATGGTTTAACTCCCAATTTTCCTGTTTCAGAAAGTAAATCTAGCACATATTTTCTCTGAGACAAGAAAATTCCCTTCTTACATCTACTCACTTCAATACCAAGAAAATATTTAAGTGTCCCCAAGTCTTTGGTAGTGAATTGAGTAGGAAGGAAAGTTTTCAAAGATGCAATCCCTTTAGGATCACTTCCAGTGATTACAATATCATCCACATACACTGCCATCAATATAATACCCCTCAATAGAAGAAGAAAGGAATTGAGAGAAAGGTGTATGTTCAGAGAACGCAACATCAGCGGACATAAGATATCTGTTGAGACTAGGACAAAAACACCGATACCCCTTTTGTACTCGAGAATATCCCAAGAAAATGCACTTCAATGACTTAGGGTCAAGTTTCGTGACATGAGGCCGAACATCCCGAACATAGCATGTACAACCAAAGATCTTAGGTTCTACTGGAAATCGAGACTGAGATGGGAACAAGACATCAAAAGGGGACTCACCACCTAGAACCAAAGAAGGCCTGCGATTGATGAGAAAACAAGCAGTGGAGACAGCATCAGACCAAAAAGATTTAGAAACATTCATAGCAAACAACAATGCTCGAGCAGTTTCAAGAAGATGCCTATTTTTTCTTTCAGCCACACCATTTTGAGACGGTGTGTCAACACAAGACGTTTGATGAAGAATACTATTTTGCAACATATATTTGTGAAATGTGTCAGAAAGATATTCCTTAGCATTATCACTCCTCAAAATTTTCACAGGCAAACCAAATTGAGTCTTAACCTCAGTACAAAAGGCTGAAAAGTGGTTAAATAACTCAGAACGATGTTTCATCAAATATAACCATGTCATACGAGAATGATCATCAACAAAATTAACAAAATAACGAAAACCAGGTTTTGATGTAATAGGACATGGACCCCATACATCAGAGTGGACTAACTCAAAGGGAGCACTTGCTCGTTTATTGACTCGAGGACTTAGACTAACACGATGGTGTTTTGCAAAATGACAAGATTCACAATCTAGTGATGACAAATGAGAAAATTGCGGACACAATTTCTTCAACGAAGGGAGTAAAGGATGACCCAACCGACAATGTGACTCCATGGGATTGACATCTCCCGTACATGCTACTGATTGTTGTGTATCAAGAATGTAGAGGCCACCCGATTCATGTCCCTTACCAATGATCCTCTTCGTCGTGAGATCCTGAAATAAGCAATAATCGGGATAGAATGAGACACTACAATTAAGGTTACGTGTAAGTTTACTCACAGAAACTAGGTTAAATGAGAGGTGAGGAAGGTTAAGAACAGACGATAAGGACAAGGAAGATGTTGGGTTAATAGTTCCCGATCCTATGGCACGAGATTGTGAGCCATCAGCTAAAGTAACAGGAAAGTGAGAAGTATGTGAATCAAAGGTAGAGAACAACTTTGAGTTACCTGTCATATGATCTGTGGCACCAGAATCAATGACCCACCTAGAAGATGAGGAGACAAGACATGCATTAGGTTTACCTGACTCAGCAATGGTAGTGATCGAACTGGCTTGCAATTGCATCAACTTTGCATATTCACTAGCAGATATAATGACAGATTCACTAGGGCTGCCAGAATTATTACCACTGGCAGCCACATGAGCGGATGAAGGAGGCTTCTTATTATGCAATTTTGGACAATCTCGCTTGATATGTCCAATACCATGACAGTGACGACACTCCACATCTGAATGCCACTGTCCTTGAGTACCCTTATTTCCACTCGACTTGTACTGCGATCTCCCAGTCATATGTAGGAGTGCGGCTCAAAAGGACACTGTTAGGTGTAGAGGCTGCAACAGAGTTGGGGCGTTCAGTGCGAAGAATTCTTCTATAAGCTTCTTCCAGTGATGAAATCTGAATATCAGAGAGAATCTGTGACTTAGCAGTGTCAAATTCAGGTGGGAGCCCTGCTAAGAAACTCATCACAGCCATTTGGCCCCCCTGGGAATGTTGGATATTGACATCCGGACTCAACGAAAGCAACACGTTAAGTTCTTCATAGGTTTTCTTGAATTCCATAAAGTACTCTGTTAACGATTTATCACCCTTCTCTGGCCTGTAAAAAGCTTGACACACATCATATATTCGAGAAACGTTCCCTTTCCCCGAGTACAAAAATTCAAGATACGAGAGAAGAGCCTTAACAGTCCTACAATGGGTAACCATCCCAATCACCTCACTACTAATACAATTACGTATCTGTAGAAACAAACGAGCATCATCTCGTGACCAAGTCAGTTTAGTATCATCAGTGGGTGGATCATCAGTCATATGAACATCCATAGATACACTCAACAAATAAAGCTCAATAGTTTGACGCCAA
>JAPKLY010000156.1:631701-700718 GCA_026898435.1 Prunella vulgaris | reverse complement strand
GAAAACACAAAGCAAGTAAAGGGAATAAGGTATCTATCGTCTACTAGTGCGTCAAACAAGTAAACTACATATCACCTTGGGTTGCAAAGTGAGCAAGTTGTGAGAGACGTGTATTAGTGTACTATCCTATGTTTCATGTGGTGAAGTATCACTTACTCATGCATTGAGGTATTGTACAATTAATTGGCAAGCCACTCTAACATGCAAAGGTCTCCCGAGATACACATTAGAGCCTCTAATTGTCTTTCCAATTCACTAAGGTAATTCTCACTATCTTAGGAATTTTAACAAACACTTAGCATGCAATGGCCTCATAACAAGAAGGTTTAGAAAAATAGTCCAACTCTCGTATGAGACTAACTCCCTAATGGCCCATACATCAATTATGCATAATAAGCATTCATACAAACCATCAAAATAGAGAATTGATCATACATCATCTCAAAGCATTTATAAGATCAACATGGACACCACATTACTCCATAGGAGTCATACACTAACACACAAAGGAATTAGCCCATGGCTAATTTGGTAAACAAAATAGAAATTGAAGTAACTACAATCATCATTATGCAGGAATTGTAAAGAGTATACAAGAATTTACCTATTACAATGGAAATTGAAAAGATACAAATTACCTCTAAAAGCTAGAAAACGATCCGGCAATGGAAATTGAAATTCAAACGGTAGAAACGTAGCTCTATATATTACAAGACTGCGGAAACAAACGGATTGAAGATCTGTGCGGTAAATTAAAAGTTATTGTAGAAATCGGAAGTAGAATTCTTAAGAACCCAAATAGAAACTATCTCTAACTTCTACTAATCTAGAGAGAGAATATGATGATGTTTGTAAATATAAGAGAATGAAAAGTGTCCTTTGGAAATCTGAGATGGAAGTATATATAGTACCCTTAGATTATTGACTAAGATACCATTCATTAAAACGCACGAAAATACGAAAATAGCCCTGAAATTTCGAAGGTTTTGCACTGCTGCCGACCATAGCCTTAATGGCTGCCTCGGCAGCTTGATCGCACGAGGTGGACATTTGTGGCACATGAGCTTGTCGGCTGCCGATCTCAATCGGCAGCCTGGTCGCGCGAGATGCCCTCTTGTCTCACACGAGCTTGTCATCTGCCGATCAGAGCTGGTCACATGGCAGCATGCGCGTCTCCTGCCAATCCAGGGATAAGGTCGCGTGTTAGCTGCCGATCGATGAAGGGGTCCTGCCGATCAAGACACTTAGTGTCGGTCGATGCTAGACTTCCTCGTTTTTGCCATATCTTGAGCTCTAGGACTCTGATTGACTCGATTCTTCTTTTGTTGTAACCCTCTCTTCAAGATCTTCGACATGGAATATTAATTTCTTCATTTTGCTAAACTCCAAAATTTGGACTTTTCTCAATCTTGCTCGTTTCTTCCTTATTTTGCTCGTTTTCACCTACAATCACAACTTTCTAGCCAAAAAGGGTTAAATACACAAAGTATAGCATAATAGGGTCAAATATGAACATAACATCTCCAAAAGCATATAGAAATGAGTGTTAAAACATGCAATTATGAGCCTAATCAGTCATCTTCTATTTTATTTGAGGTCTCATCTGTTTGCACCCTTGATTGAGTTTCTATTGTGAATTAGATGCATGACATTTTTTCTTGTGATGAGAAGTGGTAAAGAAAATTGAGAAAAAGTGATTAAAAAAAGATTAAAAAATAAAAAGTGGCAGTAGAAGAAGGAAAAATAGAGAAAGATGAACGAATGTAAAAAGCCTAAGTTGGCTAATGTTGAGAAAAAATTTCTACTCTTGACATGAGAAGTGTGAATTGGGGTGATGAGTTGCATTTTCTAAGAAAGGGGTGTGATTGATGTTTCTAAGCTTGTTATACACTTAAACTTGCAATTAGTCTTGACTAATGAGTCTTATATTTTCCCTTTATCCTACCCTTGCCCTGGGCCACGTCACAATCAAAGGAAAGTCCTTTTAATTTTTGCATGAGTTTCATTTTCTTTAATGGTGGAGATTTGATATTTGAGCAAGCATATGGTAATGACATATTAAAATTTGACACGAGTATTCTTTATATCCAATTATACACTTGAGCATGAATGAGCGATATCCATTGTGAGGGTATTGGATCTTTGTGCATTTGAGTTCAATGAAGTTGTTGGAAATTGATGAAACACTATAATTTTCTAGATCACATGTGAGTCAGGATCATTTGTTATCCCTTGGTAGTGCTATAGTCTCAAACTCTTTGGTGTACGAGATTTGATTATTTTTGTGACGGTATAATTTGCTTGAGGACAAGCAGAGATCAAGTGTGAAGGAATTTGAGCAATTTGGAGAAAGGAGCAGCAATTTGGAGAAAGAGCCTAGTGTGTTGCTTGGAGGCGATATTGGATGCATGCAAATCAGCCAAATTGAAGCAAACAGGACATTGAAGAAGATTTTGTTGGAATTTGTGCTCCTCGAAAAGAGCTTCGATTCGGTATATTACTCGCCCAATTTCGATATTGGGTGAATGAGAAATTGAATTTTTAAGTTTGTTGTAACAAATAAGAAATGGGAAGGAAGGGAAATGAGAAATGAAGGGAAAGGCTAAAAGTCTTGTCCCACATTGGAAAATTGTTGTTGAGAAAGTGGGTATATAAGGAGAAACCCATCCTTAGCTTGCAAGAAAGTAATGGGGTTATACTCCTCCACACTCTACACGTGCGCGCATGGGGGGTGCAAATCATGGCCGAATTTGGCCTAAAAACCTCGAACTTGTGTGCAGGCGCGTCCTGCGGATACGAATGTCGCAACGATTTGGTGGCCGCCTGACAAGCTAAGTTTTGCCTAAATTTTTTGTTTCCCGTCTCAGGAATTGTCTGACCTGAGTCTGGGTCATGCTGACCTGACTCTTGTCCTGACCTGAGTTTCCTGAAGGTCTTTCCTGACCTGACTGATGGTCCACCCTGACCTGAGTCCTAAAGGACCATCCTGAGCAGTTTCTGATGGGCATTTTCAGGCCTGCTGAGACTTCAAAAATCTCTACAGTTACAACACGTTTTGAAACTTAAAAAACCTATTTTAATGCAATTAATTCAGACGTTTTGTCAGTTACGGTCAAGACCATTTGTGGGTCTTTATGGCTATATTCCAACAGTCATTTTTGAATACTATAAATAGTATTCTTATGTGTTACAAGAAACACAAGAATAACAAGATATACAATATTTTAGTGGAAAAAACATACAGATACTTTACGGCAATCAGCCACATTCTTTTGTCCAAATATTCTACTATTTTTTCGTTCATACTCCGGTGATTTACGAACAATTTCTCAGTTCGTTTTATGCAAGATATTGTGATATATCATTGCTTTTCATCATTGTATCCTAGGAAACAAGTGTCTCATAAATTCACTAAGCACCTAGAGTGAGGGGCATATTTTGTTTTAAGGAAATCGTGTTCCTCACGAGGCTCGATTTTCCGTATGATATTATTTATATTATTTCAGTCATCAGGTGTTTTTTCCTACAGATTTTAAGTTTGATTTTAATTATGTGTTTTTATTTTTGCTTAGACTATTGTGTTTTAATTATGACTATGTAGGGTTAAAATCCATATTTCAATTTTGGGGATTTCCAGTGTTTTGATGATTGTTAATTGAACTTCTTTTTATTCGTTAGACATTTTACAAGGGATTATTTATATCTATTTTAACTGTTTAATTATTTGGGTAATTAATTTAGATTGGTCACTTAGATTAATTTATTCATGCATATATGCTAGTATATAAATTGTAATCCCATAAATTCACTAAGCACCTAGAGTGAGGGACATATTTTGTTTTAAGGAAATCGTGTTCCTCACGAGCCTCGATTTTCCGTATTATATTATTTATATTATTTCAGCCATCAGGTGCTTTTTCCTACAGACTTAAAACAAAATATTCCTTCAAGATGGCTGATACAAACCCTTAAATGACGAATGATATTACCCCGGTGGCTCCCACTGCTCCAGCCTCCGCTTCCACCTTTGTCGGCTCAATGGTTCAAGTTCCATCGGTGACAATTCCAGTTCACCACCACGACAAGCCGGATAAGTTCACCGGAATGAAATTCAAAAGGTGGCAACAAAAGATGCTCTTTTACTTAACCACGCTTAACTTGGCGAGGTTCTTAAGGGAAGATCCTCCCATTCTTCCCGCTAAACCCGATGAGCAATCCGTGCTTGCCTAAGAAGCATGGAATCACTTGGACTTTCTGTCCAAGAATTATATTCTCTACAGCCTGTCTGACGCTCTTTACAACGTGTACCTTGGCGTAAAAACTGCAAAAGAGTTGTGGGAAACTCTTGAGAAAAAATACAAGACGGAGGATGCCGGAACAAAGAAATTTCTTGTAAGTAAATTTTTTGATTTTAAGATGGTGAATACTAAACCTGTTGTTAGTCAAGTACACAAGCTACAGGTTATTATCTCCGACATTCATGCCGAAGGGATGGTGATAAGTGAATCCTTCCAAGTGGCTGCAATAATAGACAAGTTGCCAACCTGATGGAAAGACTTCAAGAATTACCTCACCCACAAAAGAAAGGAGATGGCCGTGGAGGAGCTTGTTGTTCGTCTTCATATTGAAGAGGACAACAAGAAATCAAGCAAAAGATATGGTGCCTCCGAGTCTAAAGCCAACGTTGTAGAACAAGGCCAAGGCTCGAGGACCAACCCCAAAAATAATGGGAAGAAAAAAGAAAATCCTTCGACCAAAAATTTAGGTCCAAAGAAGGATGAATTTAAAAGAAAATTCATCGGGACTTGCTACAATTACGAGAAACCCGGTCACAAGGCAGCTCAATGTAGAAAGCCGAAGAAAGACCAAGCGAACTTGGTCAACCAAGATGAGAGACATTTCTCGGCCGTTGTGTCCGAGGTAAATATGGTGGGCTCAAACCCACGTGAATGGTGGCTCGATACGGGTGGAACCCGTCATATTTGCTCTTCCAAGGAATTATTTAATTCCCTTGATGAAAGTGTTCATGAAGACATATGTAAAAAAAATTCAAATAAACAAAACAATCAAAATAACTCTTTACCTCCCCAGAAAGGGCGCCATTGACTTGTTCTTAAATTTTGCAAATTTACAAAATCCTAACCCTCAAGAGGAAGGGATCGTGTAGTATGGGCAAGTATAGGGACAAGTAGTATCGAACCCACAGGAGATAAAATTAGGAGCGAATTGTTTGTTAATTGTTTGAATTAAAGAAAAAAAATATCCTAACTATGAATTGAAATTCAAATGGGTGGGGGGTTCCTAAACTCTAATAGGACTTCAATGAGATTAAATAAATGAAATAAAATGCAACCTAAAACTATGTAAATGTGAGGGTTGAAATATGCTCTAAACATGATCCTTAGGATAATTTTTCCCCTGTTAGTCTAGACCAAGATAAAAAAGGTGCTCACAAAGATCAAGAGCCACCACTTAATTAAGTCTAATACTCATAGACAAGTTATTAAACTATGTTGTCTATCATCGACGAGTCGGGATAAGTGCATCTAGAGCCCTCATTCCCGCCTTCAAGACAAATTAATATCCTAGGGTGTTGAATAATTTAATTCTTTCCCGCAAGGGTACACAACCTATCCTATTCGGCTCTCACCGATTATTACTACGGTGTTTTATGTAGTCGTCCTCAGCTAATTGACACGACTGGTCCAAACATTAGCCCAATTAACAAGACTCACAATTTAGAAATCCTATAATTAAATTAATCGAACTCGTACACCTAATGGTCTTAAGCATGCACGTATTCAAATTAATTAAAACAAAATCCCTAAATGTTATCTCAAATTATAAAGCACTACATAAAATGAATCTCAAATGAAATGGAAATTAGCCTAAGTCTAATAGGGGTACTTTACCCTAAATCACATATTTAAAACATAAATTAATTAGAACGTAGTAAAATTAAACAAGAAAATAAACTCAATAGCATAAAGGAAAATCATCAAACCCTAACTATTAAATCATGAAATAAAAATCAGAGTTACGTCTACGACTACTGTAATCGGAAATAATAAACGAAACAAATCCTACTCTAATCTACTCGGAATATAATAGACAAAAAGCAATAAAAAAATGTTTTATACTAATCTAAAACCTACTTACTTTTGTTTCTCTCGTTTCTGCCTTTTAACTACTCAAGAAAATCTCAAACCAAATGGGCCTCAAATTATTTTTGTTTATTTGTCAAGCCCAATTCTCCTGATACTTAAACTTGTGCACCGGCCTTAATCACGGTTTCCTAAGCAATACTAATAAAAGTTTTCAGGAACTAAAAACAAATAGAAAAACTTAAGGGCTCACTTTCCGCACGCACTCTAGCTTACTGAGATAGCTATCCAACTGACTATCTTGTCAAAGCGGTCAGTAGGTGGGTTATCTCTACTGAGCTTCTGAGAGCACTTTACAAAGACTTAGCCTACCTGGTTCCTTACTGATATGTCTCTGCTGTCCCTGTGGACCATCAGTTTAGCGAACACATCAAGATCTTTCTGACCAAGCTACTATTTCTAATATCGTCTCTTCCATCTTCGATCCTCTATCTCAATCAAGTCATTCCTAGAAAATAAAAAAGAATTGCCCACATCAAAACTATATAATCGAAGAATGCCTCCAGTTAATTAAAATGAATTAACAAAAAATACCTTCACAAGCTAAACATGACTACACACTGATTTTTCGACTTCTGTTGTTGTGCTAGTTGATGATCCTACGTAGAGATGCCATAGTACTATACGTCCCCTTGTCGGATCTTGTGAGAAAGTTAGCTCGACGATGAAGTAGGTGAGCGCTTGTCCCTTGATCGTTGTTCGGGTTGCGTAGGTTATTCCATATTGGCTGGCCTCTAGTGACCACTTCAGTAAGCGTCCAGCAGTGTCCAGTCGATGTAGTATTTGTCTCAATGGGAATGTTGTTAACACTTCCACCTGGTGGTCGAAAAAGTAAGGCCGCAATTTTTTAACACTCATTACCAATGAGTAAGCCAACTTCTTCATCGGTGAGTAGCGTAGTTCCGCTTCGTGTAATGCTTGGCTTACGTAGTACACTGGTAAGTGTGTTTTTCCTTCTGCTTGTACCAGTACCGAGCTAATGGCCACTTCCGACGCCGTACTTGTCTCCGGGATCTGGCTTTGATAGGATTTGTGGATTGCTGAGGTAATCTTTGATTTCTTCGAACGCCTTTTGATAGGTACTTGTCCATTGGAAGTCGTCTTTGTTCTTGACCTTTATTGATTCAAAGAAAGGTTGGTTCTTGTCGCCAGACCTGGAAATTAAGTGTTTAAAATTCATTTTGTTGCTCTCGTTTGGTTAAATTTTCGAAGTAAGAGTAATTGCTCCCTCATGATTCTGGACTTTTTGAGTGGCGACACAGAGGCAGGTTTGTATTTTCCTTTTATTCTCTAGATTATCTTTGTTTTGCTGGGCTCTGTTTATCAACCTTATATATCTGGAGGGACATAAACTCAGGCCAATCTTATGGCCAACGGGTAACCTTAGATTCATTTGATATTTTAGTTTTCCAAAGTGTTTGGAGCAAATGAAGTTTGATTAGTTTTCCAAAGTGTTTGGAGCAAATGAAGTTTGATGAAGAGACATTACCCCTGTTCGTGGCTGGTTTCACTTTTTGAGTTTAGGTGTTAAAATATGATTGTGCAAAATAATTTGCATATTTGTGCAAAAATAAATTTTGAGCATTTTAGTCTTATTGTTTAAATGTGTTGAAAAATAACTTACATTTCTCTTCAATAAAATTTTTGGTAAAGAATTTTGGCAGTGTGTGCAAACAATAACTTGGCATGAGAATCTTACGATCTAAGAGTTGTTCAAACTTTTTTAATATCCTGTGTAAAAATAAAATATTATCATGTGCAAATTTTTATTTTGCATTTAGTACAAAATTTATTGTATATGATTTTTTTGTATGTTGTGCAGGTGTTGGCGCATAAAGATCAATTTGAATGAAGGGAAGACAAAGAAAATGAAAGATGAATTTTATTGGAAGACAAATTGTAATATTAGATATGTAATTTTTGAATTCATAATGAAAATTATATATTTTTGTTTGGTGTTCAAATTAAAAATTATAAATTAATAAATTGTGCAAATTAATTTGGCCTGTGCAAACTAATTTGATTTTTTGTTCAAACGATTATCCTGCACTATGAATACAGACTTATTTGTAAGTTAACTTCTTAATATGCTACAATAATATTTTCAATAAAGTCAAACCATAATTTAAATATTTTAATCGTGGATATACTTTTTTTTGGACTTTGGTATTCTCAATTATTAATTATGTCAGAGACATAAAATAGGTTAAGTTCTTCTATTGAGCCCACTCACCACAAATTCTAAACTCAAGCAATTTCGAAGAAATTTCTTCTGCCCCTACTTCTCAACAAAATAGCAAGCAAGTCATTAATTTGCTTTTTTTTTTTTTTTTCTTCTTCACATTTAATATTTCTGTATTTTTTTTATCCTTAAGTTGAATTGCTGAAATATATATTTGCTGATTAAAATCTTCGAATTTATAATATTTTAAATGCCTGTTCCAACAATGAAAATTATCTATGTTAAATCCAATTAGCTTTCACATGTCATATTAAATAAGAAAAGTTTGTCTTAAAAAAAACAATTAAAATAGTTCACTAAAGTCTGACTTATATGAGTATTAAATAATCATGATTATATGTATATCATTAGGCGATATTTAATATGTTGAGCCACTAAATTAAAAATAAAAACAACTTATTGCTAATATCTTTAGATTCATTATAAATTCTGTATTCTCTTTACAAAATAATAAAGAAAATAGTGATACTGATTATTTGAAACATTATAATTCTAAATAGCTTCAGTAAATCATCATGCATCACTAAGTTACTTGACTATTTGTATTAAAACATATTTATACATTTATTACTCTTGTATGCATCAGTTACAATGTGCAACTCAAGTTCATTTTTTAAAAAAGTTACATAAAATACTACTGAAAATTTATACATGTTATTATTGAAAAGTGTATCTTTTATAGTGTAACTTTTCAATAATAATTTGTGCAACTTTTCAGTAATAAATTGTGTAACTTTTTAAAAATAAATTTGAGTTGCACCGTATAACTAGTGCACAGAAAACCTATTCTTATACATTTAATACTACATGTTATTTGAATCTATTAAAATTTCTAACAATGGAATCATTGGGGCACTCTAAAAAAATGAACGTGCTAACAAATTGGAAACAAGATTGACCAAACTCAAACTAAGAAGAGGATTTTGACCACCAAATAATATACATTAATATTTAATATATTCCATCCATCATACAATTATTTATACATTTTTCTTATTTATTCGTAACATAATTATTTACACATTAAAAAAAATGTTATTAAACTCTACCCTCATAATATTCACATATTTGTAAGAGTTGTCATATTCTTATTTTTTGAGCCCCACATTATGTGCAATCCAAATAATTTTTCGCTTTAGACCCTTCAAAATATTACTCATTATACTTTTTTCTTAAAAATGTACTCACTTTATGGTCCAAACACTAGTAATAAAAATCTTGTACGCACTCTGACATAGCATGCACTTGGAATTTTAAGATCAATTTTAATTTTGATTATTTTTCAAAACGCACAATAAATATCAAATTATATAAATGGATGGACCTTATCAACGTCCATGAATAATAAATCATAGATCGAACCGCCAAATCGGAAAAATTGGGTGCTATCATATACTCCCTCCGTCCCACTATAAGTTGCTCATTTTACCATTTTCGTTTGTCCCACTATATGTTGTTCATTTGTTTTTTTACCTTTTTTGGAAAACTACTATTCACTTTTTTATTATTATTTTCAATATTTTTTACATTATTTCCACTATTTTTTCACTTTATTTCATCATATCACTTATACTTTTTCACTTTTTCCATTACATCATTTGTATTTTTTTACTTTTAACTTAATTTGTGTGCCCAAAATCAACAGGTAACTTATATTGGGACGGAGGGAATAGTTTTTTTTACAATTAAGATATTACTAATTACATCTTAAATATTCTTTTTATTAAAAAAATAATATGGTGCATAGTACAAAGTCTTCATATTTATATTTTTTTCCTTTTATTATTAATAAATAGCTATAAATTAGTATACTCAACAAAACTTTAAATTTTAGTTTCCATTATTAGTTTATAAAACAATTATTGGTTAATTAACAAATTCAATTGCACCATAATTCTTTTTTCACGATATTATATTTTTCAATTAGTCAAATACTCCATCTGTCCCACTGGAATTTGCACACTTTTCTTATCCAGACGTCCCACATAAATTTACACATTACTAAAAAAGGAAACATTGATTTACGTGTACACTCACAAACCTATACACATATTTATCCATATGCCACTACTTTATATATAAAATACATTTTTCTTAAAAAATGTGTCGTCCCGTAGGGTGCAAATTCCTACGGGACGGAGGGAGTAATTTTTTGACAAAAAAATAAAGACAAAAATTTATTTAGAAATTTCTACCGTAAAAATATCTATTTTTTAAAAATTTGCTGGTCAAAATCGGGTCGGGTTGGATTTGAGTATTTTTTTTCAAAATTCGCACAACTTGTACTTTCAGTTTTTTCGCTCCCAGGGATGTTACAATTTGGGCAAATACATGTTACTTTAAGGTAAAATGTGTGTTACAATCAGACTAAATGTTGTTTTCTACACAAATTCATTTATTTTTGTAGAAGTAAATATTTTTTATGCAATTTAACACATGTATATGTTACATTGTATGTGTAACACATATTTGTTCTTAATAAAAATATATTTTATCATATAGTAACATATATATGCTCATATAATAACACAAATTGAGGAGCAAATATGTGTTACAATTAGAGTAAATGTGTATTAATGCAAATGTACTGCAAATGTGTGTTACAATTAGAGTAAATGTGTGTTACTGCAAATGTATGTTACAATTAGTGTAAATGTGTGTTACTGCAAGATCAAATGTGTATTATTGTATATACAAACATTTATTTATCCTTTGAAAAATATATATTATATTTTATATTACATATATAAGGACTAAGGTGTTAAATGATGTATTAGTACATGAATAACATATTATTAACATAAATCAACAAAGTGAATAAAAATAAATTAAGTAACACATATTTATTCATGCAAAAATAAATATTTTCTTTATAGTTACTTGAAAAGTACAAAATATTAATTTTTTAAAAATTAGTAACACAAGTTTTATCTAATTGTAACACGCATTTGCCCAAATTGTAACATACCTGGGAGCGAAAAAATCTGAAATTAAAAGTTGCGCGAATTTTGAAAAAAAATGTCCAAATTCGATTCGACCAGATTTAGACCCGCAAATTTTTCAAAAATTGATATTTCTACAATAAAAATTTCTAGAAAAATATTGCTCAAAAATAAATTAATATAAATAACTCTTGTATCACAATGGTTCATATCATTCATATCATGATGAAAATGATGTTTATAATATTTTCATTTCCAAAATCTTTATACAAGATTTTAGCAATTTATTAGCATAAATTTGAGTTGCATAAGAGCTCACTCTGTTTTCTTTCTTCAAACATCAAAAAGGATTTCCATGGCTTCCAAACTCAAGCTCCACTTCTCTCTCCTCTTCATCCTCTCTCTCCTGAACATCTGCTCGTCATCTCCGACGCCGACGGTGTACGAAATCCTCCCAAGATTCGGCCTCCCCAGCGGCCTTTTGCCTGATTCAGTTACCAACTACACTCTCTCCGACGACGGCAAATTCGAGGTCTTCCTGGAAAAAGCGTGTTACATACAGTTCGATTACTTAGTTTACTACGAGAAAAAGATCACCGGGAAGCTGAATCTTGGGTCAATCTCCGACCTAAAGGGGATTCAGGTGCAGAGACTCTTCTTTTTATGGTTCGATGTTGATGAGATCAAAGTTGATTTGCCCCCTTCGGATAGTATCTACTTCACTGTCGGTATTATTAACAAGAAGCTTGATGTTGACCAATTTTTAACGGTTCATTCTTGCAAAGATAAGGCTGTTTCCTTGAGGGCTCAGGTAGAATCCCGCGTTTCTTTTCTGGGTTTCTTGCTTTGAAGGTGTTTGTTGAAATGATTGATTATTCATTTTATAGTAAATTAGCTATTGGTGTCCGATTTTAGCTTTAGGACTGCTGAAGAACAACATACTAATTTTATGAGGCTTGTTGTGTTTCTTGTCGCTTGATGTGATGTGAAAAGTGATGCCTGGATTAATTTGTGTTTAGAAAGATTTAAGATTGTAAATTCTGAGGGGATATGGTTTAAATTGATGTGCAATTTGTTGGCATCTTTGAATATGTTTTGGAATAGATCTATTGCAAATTTTGTTCATTATATGAAATTAGTACTACTAAATGCTGATACCATATGATTTTACACTATGAAATGCTATAATGCAATGCTATCAGTAAATATATGTAATGTTAAAATTTTATATGACGAAACTTGATTATAGGAGAGTTCTTGTATGTTTTGATATTTGGAAGTTTTTTTTTCCATCTTTTTTTGTTAGGTTTTCTTGTTTTCATGTTTTAACTCCAATAGTAGTGTAGAGTAAAGAAAATTTCTGTTTAACCACTTTTTTCATTAAAGCAATGAGATTTCAATACTGTGTGGAGTATAATATGGCATCAAATTTGGGACACTTGAATCAGTAGAGTGAAAGATTTAGAGAGGTGAAATTGGAGTTGGGGAGTCATATACTTTTGTTAAATTTGACACACCGGAAGAAAGTGATTTCGTCCGTCTCACTTGAGTTTGCAGTCGCCCCTATTTATATTGCATTGTTTATGTCATTAGAGCATCCATTGGGATCACAGAGTTTGGAAAAACGACTATTGTTGCTTGTGATCATGTAAAACATTTTCGTTTTTCTTGTTTCTCGACCCTTTTACTCCATCACCACATCCACCTCCTAAATGTGTAGCAAATTTGGCGAATCAACCATTAGAGGAACTTTGTAAAACAAAAGGCTTTTGAACTATTTATTGAATTAGACAAGGAAGCACTTTTAGTTAGCCGTGATGTTTTTCTTTCCATTTTTCTGATCATGTTGTGAACTAACTCAAGCTTTTCACTAGTTGCAGATTCCAACACCCGTAGATGATATCCCACTGCTCGTGACCGAGTAGCCTGCATCAAATAAAGCTCAATATCTACGGAAGCAGGGAGGTAAATGAATATATTCCTATGTAGCTATGTAGTTTTAGAATATGTAGTTAGCTGAATGCATGCCTGCACTTTCACACGACAAAAGCAGAGTTGCTTTCTTATGTACGATAATGAGACGAACTCGTGTTGAGTCTAAACTGTTGAACATCCGAAGGAGAAGCTTGTAATAGTATGTCATGAAATCATGCAATAATCTTGTTCTACATTGAACTTCCTTGGTTCTTTTTGTGTGTGTAGGAATATGGCCCCTTCATAAGGTTGTGAAGAATACTCTGTGTGATGTCCTTAGCCTCCTTTAATTTTATATTCTGAGAACCTTTAAGAAGGCCGTTAAAAGTTGATTCTATGCAAAACAAGTGCTTTTAAAAATTGGCCTTGTTTGTAACTATCATTTTATACAGAGTAATTAATTAAATTTTAATGAAACGATCAAATACTATAACATTATATTAACAGTAACACACAGATGAATGTGGGATTGTAAACGAATCAAAATTATTTGATTCGATTCAACATTCGTATTCGAATTTTAATATTCTTATTCGAAATTTTATGTTTCGAATTCGATTACAAATATTTGATTCGATTATTATTCAAATACGAATAAAAAATTATAATATTCGATTCGATATTCGTAAATATTCGATTAAATGTTTTTTTATAAATATTATAATGATAATAGTTAGTATAAATATTGCTTTTATTATTATTATTATTCTAAGATTATAGACCATTAGAAATTTATGGCTACTATAATTACTATTATTTCAAGGATGTAAGCTCATTAGATGATAATCTAGATACCATATGCACTTATAATTCAAACTCGGATTAGTCTTGTATGCACCAGTTACACGGTGCAACTCAAGTTCATTTTTAAAAAGTTAAACAATTTATAACCTCAAAAGTTAAACAGTTTATTACAGAAAAGTTGAACTATGAAAGATACACTTTTCAATAATAAATTGTTTAACTTTTCAGTTATAAACTGATTAACTTTTTAAAAATGAACTAGAGTTGCACCGTGTAACTGGTGCACAGGAGACTTACTCTTCGAACTCTCACTCGAGAGTTGTAAATGTATCAAATACTTTTGGTTCGATCAGGTATTCGTATTCGAATTATGATATTCGTATTCAAAATTTTATAATTCGAATTCGTTTACAAATATTCGATTCGATTATTATTTAAATACAAATACAAAATTATGATATTCGATTCGAGTCGTTTACAACCCTGGATGAATGTACTTTTGTTTTCAGAATTTTTCTTTAATAATGTCCAATTGGGCTTAGGTCAGCGTACAAAAGTTGGGCCTTGTTAGTGAGGCAGTGCCCGTGTGAGTGGGCTCAAAAAAATAGCTTTTGACAATTATCAGTGATATATTTCAAGTAATGATATAATATACCTTTATACAATGAAAAACTTGCAGTTAGAATCTAATCAATTTTTGATTGAATTCTTCTTCACCCTTAAAACAAAATTTCAAACTTAAATAATACCATAATATATGTTCTTAAATATTTCCAACCACAACTTTAAAAAATTAAATTAAATTCCAACCACAGACCTACTGGCTACTATTTGTGCCAATCCTTCTTTATACTCAATTGTGACATTCTATTCAAAGTGTAATTTAATACTCTTTATGTGTTTTAAATTCACAAAAACTTATATTCCCTCCGTCCATGAAATTTTTTCCCATTTCTTTGTGGGCACGGGATTTAATGAAAAGTAGTATTATATTAAAATAATAGATAAAGTAAAGGAAAAATATGAGTATTGTGGGGCCCAAAATTTTATTGTAAGTGTGGGTTGTTTCCAAATAAGAAAATGAGAAAAAGTTTTGTGGACAAACAAAAAAGGAAAGTGGGAAATAATTTGGTGGACAGGGGGAGTATAAAACGTTTCACCGTGAAACGATATCATATTGTTAAAAAAAATTGTATGGAAATTTTGTTTGCATACATAAATTTTTTACTGTTATTTAATTAGAGCATATATTATAAATAGTATAAAAAAATAAATAAGAAATTAATTTCAAATAAGAAATATATTTTATCCTATAGTAACACATGTTTGTCCATATAGTAACACAAATTTGGGAGCAAATATATGTTACTATTTGAGCAAATGTGTGTTACAATCTTATAAAAAGTTGTTATTTTGCATATATTCATTTGCTTTTATAGAATAAATTGTTTTTAACATAATATAAGAGAAAAATCATGTGTGTTACTATAAAAAAATATATTAGTTTTTCATAAATATTTATTTATTTGTATAGAAATAATTTTTATATAATAACACATATAAAATAGTAAAAGAGTGTATTAATATATGAATCAATATACCTAGATTTAAAGGATTGGTGATTAAATTAAAAAACACATATTTATTCTTATAAAAGTACATTTTCTTTTACAGTAACACGTATTTGCCCATATTGTATCACATTTGCTCATATAGTAACACAAATTGGGGAGCAAATATATGTTACTATTAAAGCAAATGTGTGTTACAATCTTATAAAAGTTGTTATTTTGCATATATTCATTTTTTTTATAAAATAAATAGTTGTTCACATAATATAAGAGCAAAATGTGTGTTACTATAAGAAAAAATATTAGTTTTTCATAAATATTTATTTATTTGTATAGAAATAATTTTTTTTATAATATAGCGCATATAAAATAGTAAAAAAATGTGTTACTATATAAATCAATATACCTAAATTTAAATGGATGGTAAATTAATTAAAAAAACAGATATTTATTCTTATAAAAATATATTTTTTCTTACAGTAACACGTATTTGCCCATATTATAACACACATTTGTCCATATAGTAACATAAATTGGGGGAGCAAATATATGTTACTAGTAGAGCAAATGTGTATTACAATTTTATTAAAAGTTGTTATTTTGCATGTATTCATTTGTTTTTATAGAATAAATAGTTTTTCACATAATATAAGAGAAAAATCATGTGTGTTACTATAAAAAAATGTATTGGTGTTTCATAAATTTTGTATATTTATATAGAAATTATTATTATTTTTATATAATAACACATATATAATAGTAGAAAAGTGTGCTACCATATGAATCAATATACCTAAATTTAAATGGATCATGATTACATTAAAAAACACATATTTATTTTTATAAAAATATATTTTGT
This sequence comes from Prunella vulgaris, assembly GCA_026898435.1. Taxonomy (NCBI): domain Eukaryota; kingdom Viridiplantae; phylum Streptophyta; class Magnoliopsida; order Lamiales; family Lamiaceae; genus Prunella; species Prunella vulgaris. Next base: position 684,222 of record JAPKLY010000156.1, on the reverse strand, counting down.
CTTATAGTAACACGGATTTACACATATAGTAACAAACATTTGCTCATATAGTAACACAAACTGATAATTTAAATGAGATTGACCAAAATATAAAAATGAAAATTTTAAACTAGCACATATCAACTTATAATTTTATTTACTTAAAATGAAAATTCCAGTTAGCATTGATCAACTTATATATGTATAATAAATTTATAAACTTTCGTATTCATGACATATATTTGCAATTATTTGGAAAAGTGAAATGAATAATAAAAGGAATTAGGGTAGCATGATAAAAGGTGATTGGTTTATAATTGCTATATATATATGATAAGAAGATGGTAGGATCCGTGAATTTTGCGGATCCACCGCTAACCTCTTTTTTTTTTTTACCCGTTTCAGGTGAGTGTTCCTCCTTTAAGTTTGTGCATAGTTGTGTCAACATGAGTTTTAAGAAAAAATAGTTAAAGTCATAATATTATGAGAATATGAGTATATTGTAGGATCCACTTATAAATAAATAATTACTTGTAAAGGTGATGATAAAGATGATAATTTTTATAAAAGAAAAAAAATGTATATTTTTTATGTATGGACAACAAAGGAAACAATGCATTAGAGATGTAAATTAGTCAAGCCCTATGCGAGCTTTTCGGATATCAACTATTTATTCGAGTTTGTTTATCAAATTTTACGAGATGAGCTGGAGCCCAAATTTGAATTCGATTGTTTTATAGAGTTGAACTCGATCATGAGGGTACAAATTTGTTTATTAAGTTTGCGAATAAACTCATGAATAAACTTTTTAATAAGCTCGCAAAAGGACTAATTAAAAAGTTCGCGAAAATATTCTGTCACAGGCTTGATTTGTTATTAATTTTTAATTATTATATAAAAAAATAAATATATCAATATTACAAACCACACTTGGTTAGTTACCATTTTTGTTATTCTTATCAAGCAGAACTTGTTTAACTTCTTGAGGAGCATCTCAAAATTGAGCTCAAACCATGTCTGATTATTTGTCAATGATTTTTTTTTATTTGAGCTCAATTCTAACTCAATTACTTTACTAAAGAATTTTTCACAAGCTGAATTCGAATTATTCGCAAATTTAATAATTTACCCACAAGCGAGCTAGAGCTCAATTTTAGAGTTCAAATCAAGCTAAAAAAAATGTTAAATGAGTCAAACTCAAGCCTGGGGAAATTCAGCACATTTCTATTCATTTACATCCCTATTTAAATTTATTATTATACTTTATGTTCTATCATTTGTAATTTGACGTAGCGGAAACTTAACACGAAGAATACGATCACCTTGACACTACGTATACTAGGTGCCATCTCAAAGTTCTTGTTCAACAATCAAAATCAAGAACCCTCAAAATATTTTACAACGAGATATAAATACTAAAATATGGCCCACATAAGAGTCCAAAAGACTCTGAGCTTTATTTAACACAACAAAATTAAATAATAAAAAGAAAGACACCAAATTTATGCTTTTGGTTTGAATACTTGATCATGGGTCTCCATGTAATCAAGCGAGACCGTTGGCACATCATTCCCCCCACCAAGAAAAGGTCCGTCCGCGAACCAGAAGAAATATTGTCATCGTCATCATTTCTCCTGTATATGGTATCAAATACTTGACGTTAAAAACCTCTAACGTCCGAATATGAGAAGGCAACTTCAGTTGATAGGCGTTGGGATTGATCTTCTCAAGAACCTCCAAAGAGTCAATCTTGCGAGCGGACAACTTGTTGTATTCATGTGCCGGATATCAATCACGTGTGAGTACCACCCAAACATAATCTCCCGATTCAAACTCCAATGCACGACATCCCTTGTCCGCCGTGGCCTTGTACATAGTGTTGGACACGAGCAACTGATCATAAGTAGCTCGATGAGTGGCGCAAAGGGCATCAATCATATCCACTGCCCGCACATCCGCACGTACCGGAGAGGGAAGAGAAAATAAATATGTGGGACCCTGAGGAACAACTGCATACACAACCTGAAAAGGAGCGAAGCCTGTGGTACGACTCATAGCCGAGTTATGGGCAAAGTCTGCCTGACTTAACTGGACATCCCAAGAACGCAAGTTCTCCCCCACAAGACAACGAAGTAAGTTGCCTAAAGAACGGTTCACCACCTCTGTTTGGCCATCTGTCTACGGGTGGTAAAAATTGTTGTAATCAAGATGCATATTTGCCATACGTCATAAGCTCTTCCAAAAGAAACTAACGAAGCGAGTGTCTTGATCAGACACAATAGAAGACGGAAGACCATGTAAACGGTAGACCTCCAAAAAAAAGTGTAGCCACTTTCACTGCATCAGCTGTCTTCCGACAAGGTATAAAATGAACCATCTTGGAAAAGCGATCCACCATAACAAAAATAGAGTCATTGCCACTGATTAGGGTCATAATTGCATCTATTTCTCTATGGTTTGGATGTTCTTATGTTCATATTTGACCCTAAAATGTTATACTTTGTGCATTTAACCCTTTTTTGCTAGAAAGTTGTGTTTTGTAGTGAAAACGAGCAAAACCGGCAAAAGACGAGCAAGTTCGTAAAAATCCAGAAATTGTGAGTTGATCCAATGGAGGCAAATTTTATACCAAGTTAAAGAGTTCGAAGAGAGGGTCGCAACGGAAAAAGAATCGAGTCAATCGGAGCTCTAGAACTCAAGATATGAAGAAAACAAGAAGTCAAGGGTAGGACCGTGTGGCTTTGCGCCATCAAGCCGGGTTCGTGCGACCACAAGAAGCAGTTCATGCGAAGGGCTCTGGTTCGTTTGAGGCGGAGCCGCACGAATGCGCGCACGAATCCGTTCGTTCTACCACAAGGGTAGGACCGTGCGGCTTTGCGAAATTTGGATTTTCAGGGGCATTTTTGTCTTTTTGCGCGTTTTAATGAAGGGCACTTTGGACCAAGCATTATGGGCACTGTAAATACTCAAGGATCAGATTCTCAAAGCCATCTTTGATCATTATTCATTAGTTAGATCATTAGGTAGTTTTAGAGAGAGAGATTAGAGGTTACTTAGTGGATTCTTAGTTAGATTTCATTCTTCTCTCTACAATTACTTTTGATCCATCCATTGGATCTTTAATCCGTTTTTTCCATTAGATTAGTCTCGTTATTATCTACAATTCTACGGTTCGTTTTATGATTTTGACCTTTGGATCAAGACTTAGCATTTTCAAGGTTTGATGCTTGTATTTCCATTCATCTACATTAGGTAAGTTCTCTTTAATTCTCTTGTATTAGTTAATATTTATGATGTTTAGATTGTTAATTGTAGTAATTCAATTCCAATTAGTCATGGGCTAATATCCTTGTTACATGGTTGTATGATTACTATGGTGAATTTAGTCTTTTGTTAATCCTATGCATGAATTAGTGATCTTGATAGATTAGTTCTCTTATTAATGATTTGTATGAATGCTTGGGATATTTAATTGGATTGAATGGCTTATATGTTTTAGTAATGAAATGAGAATTGACCTATAAGAACTTTATGCATACCAAGTGTTTGATGTTTTGCTAGTATGACCAATGAGAATTGCATATTAGTCTAGACCTCTTAATTGGAGTGTTGGAAGTTGTAGAGAGATTTAGACATCCAATAGAGCCCTTACCTTGTGTTGTAGAGAGATCTGCACACTAGTTGGCTTGACTAAGACACCAAGAGAACTTTTGCATGCTAGGATGGATAGGACACTAGAGGAACCATAGTAGGATTACTTCCATGCACACACACCACATTTGCTCACTTCTTTGAGGTGATAGTTAGGATTACTATTTCTTGTTTGATTTAGTAGATAGAATCCATGATTGTTTTCTTGCTTTCCTAGCTATTAGCCTTTTGTAGACATTCAATACTTGCTCGATATCGCATCGTTTCCCTGTGTTCGATATTTAACTTGGTTAACTTGCCACGACAACAACGACCACGTACACTTGCGTGAAAATCATACACAATTTTGGCAAATAGGTTTTTGGCGCCGTTGTCGGGGAAAAGGTCTCTTTGTCAAGCTAGTTGATGTTTGTTTACATTTCTTTTCGTTATTTTGTTTCTTTGTTTGATTTTGACTATTCTTGGTGAGTGTTGATACTTGCTTGTTTTTGTAGGAGTGCACTTGATTGAAGATGGACGAATACAACCATTACTCGTATTCTCCACAATACACATATCCTCCTAATTTCTATATCTATCAACCTTACCCATATCAACCACCACCTCTATAAGAAAATCCTTATCCTCCTAATCCTTACTCATATAAAGATTCCTACACTTATGAAGATACACGTTCCTACACCTCTTATGAAGATCCATATTCTTACACTCCACCTCCTCCTTTGCCTTGCCATCAAGAAGAAAATCCTCCTAGCCATTTAGATGATACTCTCACTCAAATTCTCAAGCAATTGGAAGAGATGAGAATTGAAGTTAAAAGGCACTTTGAGGAGACAAACAAGAAGTTCGATCAAATTTGTAAAACTCAAGGTGATCAAACCAAGAGTTTGGAGTTCAAATTGAAACACTTGAGTATACAAGCCAATGAGATGTGTGAGGAGGAAGATGGGGGTAATGATGAAGAAGAAGGGCATGTGGAAGATGGAGATGATCATCATCGTGAGAAGACTAAATCTCTTTATATTTTAGATTGTATTGGAATTCAATTGTCTATTGAACCTTCTCATGCTTACATTGACTATGAAATTCCTATTATTAATGATGTTATTGCCTATAAATTTTCTCATGCTATATTGATTAGGAATCAAAAAGAAGAGAAGGATGAACTAGAAGAAGAAAGAGAAGAATGTGAAAAGGAAGAGAAAAAAGAAGAAATTGATGAAAGTTAAGAGGATGATGAAGATGAGGGTGAGCATGATGAGTACAAGGATCTTTATGATCAAATTCATTTTGATATTGATGGTAGCAAAGGAGAAATCCTACGTGAGATCAAAGAAGATAAAGATGATTATGAAGAGATCAATTTTACTCATGCTCAAGATACCTCCGATCTTAAGAGCTTTACTAATCCTTTTTACAATTTCATTGATTATGATATTATTCCTTGTTATGATGATATAGAGTATCCTACTCATTGTGTATGCCTTGATAGGAATCATGAAGAGGAGAAGGAAGAGTTGAAAGAACAAGATGTGGAGGAGAAGGAGATAGATGATTCAAGAGAGGGAGAATAGAAAGAACAAGAAGAGGTGCATGAATGTCCATTATTGGACATGAGCATAAATGGAGAAGAACAATCAAATGAAGTGGAAGATGAGCTACAAGGAGAAATAAGCATTTCTAAATCCTTAAACTCTTCTACTTATGCTTTAATTGATAATGTTGTTCATATTGAATTCGTCTTGCCTCTTGATAGATTTGATTATAAGATTGAATTAAGAATCCTTTTGAACATATTTGTTAGTAGGAGATGGGGGTGGAATGGTGTGATGAGAAAAGAGGAAAATGCATGTGCGTACAAGTATAAAATGAAAAGAAAAGTAGGTGTATGGGGTAGAAATCCTACTTGTTTCCTTGATTTTGAAGCTATGAGATTGTTGTATAATGGGAAGAATGCCAATTATCCTTGGCCATTATTGGTGTCATCCGGCTAGGGGACGTTAAATCCAAGCACTAGATGGGAGGTAACTCATCCTTGAAAATTTTTCTTGCTTTTTAGGTTTGCCTTGTAGTTTAGATTGCTTTATTTGTTTTAATTTGTTTCCTATGAGGAAGTGTCTTCTCTTACCTTGGTTGGTGCATGTGATTTACCCTAGTTTGGGGGTGTTGCCTCTTGTATATATGGTGATTTCTTGGTTTACTTGAGCTTATACATGCATTGTTGGTTCATTGATTCATAGCAAATCCTATTTTCATCACTCTTTGCCAAACTTTTAGGATCGTTGATCCAAAAAAGTTTGGGGGGTGTGTTCGTTCTTCAAATTTTGGATTTGCATGATAATTGATGTGATTTGTGAGCTCTAGAAAGGTGTGATGAGGAGATTTCTCTTCCTACTTGGCCAAGAAGGACATTTTCATGTAAGTGGCAAGTCCCTCTCCTATTCTTAATCCCAACTCAATGTATGTCTTTACTCTCATTATTTGTTTCTATTCTTAGGTTTAGTTTGCTTGATTTTAGATTGCTACTTTGAGCTTAATTGTTGATTCTTGTGGTATTGTGCTTTGATTGAGTGCATTGCATGATCTTTTCTTCACTCTTTGCCAAACTTTTTAGACCCATGGTCCAAAAAAGTTTGGGGGGTGTGTTCGTTTCGCAAATCTCATTGCAATGCTATGCTTAAGTAGATTTTTGGTGTTCCTATGATGTTTTGGATCATATGCTTATGTTGATGACTTGTTTTGCTTGTTGATGATTGCCTTATTGTTGCTAGTTTAGAGTAGTGTGGCATGAGATATGTTTATGATTGTGTGGATGTGTTGAGAGTTCATGTTAGATGTAGTGAATTTATCTCTTGATTCATGTCTTGTCTAGTTTGTTATTGATTTTATGATGCTTGATACTTTGATGATTTGAGCATTTTGATATGATATGAGTCTTGATCACCTACTACCCGTGACTTTTGAGCCTATGATGCCCGTTTCAATCTTGAATGGATGATATTTTTTATGTGAGTTCCACACATGTACATGTTACTCTAGAACTTGGCTTTGGTCTTATTTGAGGCTACTGTTGACATGGCGAACTAATACAATGGACTTCGGCATAACCACCAAGGCTTGATAGACCGCGAGAGTTCGCCTAGACCCACGAGGATCCGGAGCTCGCCTACATGGGCGTAGCCCGCCCATGGAGCTCGCTCCTACCCCCTTGAGGACCCGAGGTCCGTCATCACAAGGCACCCAAAGATCATGTAAGGTATTGGAGCTCGCCCAAGAGCCCACCTCCGAGCTCGCCTAGGAGCTCGCCCCGTAGTCTATTAGATCACGAAGGTTGCGCTTTTTTTCCCTTCATCCGGTTTATCCACAAGGGTGGTTTACGGCGAGATTTTTAATGAGGACCATCTAGTCTAAGGCATGGTAGTAGGACGACGCATAACAAAGGGAAGCAGTGTGAGAGACCAAGGCGAGGGTAAGGAACCCTCGTCAACACCGGAAGCCATATAGGCTCGTAAGGTGCCGTCTCACACTCGTACACTTATAAATAAGACCTCTCTTGTACAATTCCAATTAATTAATACATTTCCTACACTTTATTTTCTCTCTCTAAGCTCTTCACTCTCTCTCTCTACATCATCCTCAAGAACACCAAGAACACAATATTCTTAGATTATTGTTTGGTAGAATTAATCCGATATAAAGCTACATAAACAAACAACGATTAGTAAATTCTATCAACAATTTGGCGCTAGAAGGAGGGTGGTCGCGAATCTGAAAAATTAAAATTTTCAAGAACAAAAGTTAGGGTTTGTTTGAAGGTTTGAAGATTTGAAGGTGTTCTTGATAAAACTCAAGAACACTTGAAGATACACATACATATTCACTCCTTTGGACGAAAAACCCAGATTTTCGGATTGCCCGAAATTTTCCCAAAAAAGTTTTCAAACGCGCGCGTGTACACGAATAAGCCAAATTTTGGATAATTCGTCACACGCGAGACTAAACGAAAATTTGCACATCTCCACCTAAGCTGGACGATTGTCACCCCGGCGACCTCCATCCACATCGGCTACCTACAGCAAGTTACCCCCTCCAAAATCCAAAAATGGCTAACACTCGAGCTGCCAAGGGACAGACCTCTGCAGCTGCCGGAAGGTCCAAGGGGGGCGACCAAAACCAGACCGAGGCGTAAACCTCACGCCAAGTAGTGGAGACCTCGCACCCACCTCCCCAGAAGAACACCGCAGCTCCGCGATCTTCGTGAGTTGTGGTGGCGCAAGAAGAATTAATCCCTGCCCTGAGGGACCTGGCCAACAACCCCGACGAGCTCCAGTTCACCATCGCAACCTTGCAGAGGCTGCAGCAAAGGCAGAATGACGAACTCGCCCTAGTGCCCAGGCGAGCTCCAGCTGCCGAGACTCGGGAGCAGACCAGGCCAACCCAGGGCACCCAGACCCGGGGGGAGTACATCGTCCTCCCCACAGAGCAGGAGGCAAGCTCGGTACAAGCTCGCCAGCACAGGGAGAGGGCCGGCAAGGCCAAAGTGGTGGAGGAACCCGCCCCATACACCGGGTGAGCTTCGGCCTACACCGAAGCCTCCGCCACGCACCAATCACAGAGGAGGGAAGTCGTCCAAGGCCGTCTGGGCCTGAGGTACGGGGAGAATGAGCCGGCGGCGGCCCCAGCCACGTCCCACGGGGACTCCGACCAGCAACCATGCTGGTCCGCCCATGAGAGATTGAGAAGGCCCGCCACCGACAGGTTAGGCCCCCATGGCGGACGCCAATTCCAACCCGTCACGGAGAGGTCACCCCAAAGTGAGGCACCTCGGGGACGTGCGTCCACGAGATGCACAGCTTTCGAGCAACCTCCACCGGAGGTGACCCGTGATGACGAGCTGGCCTCGCTGAAAAAGGCCGTCGAAATGCTGCAAGCCCAAGTAGCAGCCAAGTCTGGCGGACCTGACGCCACCACTCTCCCAACGTCTCCATTGGCACCTACCATCCTTCGCGCACCGGTCCAGAAGAAAATCCAGTTCCCGGTGATATCTGCGTACGAGGGCGAATCCGACCCGAAAGTCCACCTGGCCAAGTACGCAGACTTTATGATTTCGGTTAGCGCCACCGACTCTACTCAATGCCGGAATTTCCCGCTGACCCTAGGGGACCGAGCTCACCGCTGGTTCTCTTCACTTGCCCCGGGGTCAATCTGCTCATTTGGCCAACTTTTGCGGGAGTTCTTGGCCCACTTCTCTGGGTTCGGGTCCTACCTTACCCAGAAGCATCGACTCGCCAACATCCACCAAGGCGAGAGCGAGACCGACCAGCAGTACCTGGAGAGGTTCGACAAAATCCTGCTGGAAGGAGAGCCGGTGAGCGAGGACACGAAGGTTGTCGCAGCGATGGCCGGACTCAAAAAAGGCATCGATCTCTGGGAGGAGATGCACCTTGCATGTCCCAACACTTACACCGAATTCCGCCACAAGGCGGGGGTGTTCGTGGCTATGCAGGAAGCACTGTTGAAAGAGGTTGGAGCCCACGAGGAGAGGAAGCCCTACGGGAAGAAGTCCGGGGGCACATACAAAGCCCCCGGAACCTAAAAGCTTTTGGCGAGGGGGAAGAGCTCAAGGAGAAGCTCAACCAGGTCCTCACGGTCTCCGTCGACCATGTCTTTACAGCTGTTAAAGACAAGGCCCTGCTGGAGGAGTCGAGGCGGATCCGTCAGGACCGCACGAAGCTCAACCCCAACAAATACTGTGCCTACCATCAGGCCATCGGCCACTTCACCAGCGAATGCCGAGACCTCCTCAAATAACTCTGGAAATTTTATGAGGATGGGAAGCTGGCCGAGTTCATGAAGAAGGCCCCAGCTAAGAGGCCAAGGTTCGAGAGGAGGGCTACCTCCGATGACGAGGATGAGGAAGCGGACCAACCTGGTCCCCAGAACAGGCGGAGGGCACCTCCTCAGCCTCAGTAAAACATGGAGCCCACCCGGAAACTCTTGGTTCTCGAGGGGGAGATCAGAGCTGCCGGAGGTCTCCAGGACGGGGGATCCTCCATATCCAAGAGAAAAAGAAAGGCCGAAATCCAGGTCATAAACCAAGTCCAGGAAGGCAGCTCCGGCCTCAGATACGTCTCACAGCTTACTGATGAGCTGACATTTTCACCAGCGGACCTGGAAGGGATACTGATGCCCCACAACGACTCGTTGGTGATAACCGCCAACATCATAAACGTCCGAGTTCACAGACTACTTGTGGACACCGGCGCATTCACCAACATTCTCTTCAAATCCACCTTAGATGCCTTAGGTGATTTTGAGTCGTATCTGGAACCTAGCAATGCTAGGATAGTGGGGTTCGGAGAAGCTGTAACCATCCCCCTAGGTAGTGTTAGGTTGAGCGTCCAGCTTGTATCGGTTGAGGACCCCGAAAGGAGACTGACTAGGCTCATAGATTTCCTAGTTGTTGACCAGCAGTCCTCCTACAACGGGTTTCTTGGCCGCCCGTTTATTAATGAATTCAAAGTGGCATGTTCGACCTACTACTACTGTTTGAAATTCCCAACTCCAAAAGGTGCCGGAACTGTAAAGGGTGACCAGAAAAAGGCCCGAGAGTGTTTACTCCAAATAAAAGATGGCCAGGTCAAAAAAGCGGTGATGCGGGTCCAAGTCCTTGAAGAGGACGTGCAGATCCCAGCAGCCGAGCCAAACATCCTAGACGTCATCTCGGTCGAAACTGAGATGATGGAGGTAGGCGATCTGTCAGAGATTAACCAAGTGTCAGGACCTGCGCAAGACGCACAACCAGCACCAATGGAAGGATTGGAAGAAACCCAAGTGTTGGGACCTGCGCAAGGGTCGGGACCTGCGCAGGAACAACAACCTGCTCCCATGGAGGTGGTTGATGAAACCCAAGATGGGGGACCTGTGGGAAGCCAAGAACCAACACCAATGGACGTTGACCCACCTCCCCAGGTCACCACACCATCCCAAGTTGACAGAACACCGGAGGTACTAACAGTTGATGGACCCGCCCGAGCTGAAAGCCAACCCGATGACCTCAAACTGCGCATAGGTCACGAACCTACGCAGATGTCACAAGAGGAGTGGGACGAGTTCATCAGCCACCCGAGGTGGAAAAATCAAAAGAGGAAGGCTACCCCCATGGAAGAATTGACGGCACTCCCGGTGGACCCGGAAAGGGACTTGGAACTTTTCATCGGTTCCGAGTTACCTGAACCGTACCGGTCGAGGATGGAGCTATTCTTGATGTCCAACCTGGACGTGTTTGCCTGGTCCCATGAAGATATAACGGGAATCCCGCTGGAGCACGCTTGTCACAAACTTAATATAAACCCGACAAGGAGACCCGTACGTCAAAAGCGAAGGAAATATGGACCAGACAAATACGCAGTTCTAACTGTAGAGGTGGAGAAGTTGTTAGACAACAAACTCATCAAAGAAGCTTTGTGTCCGCAGTGGGTCGCGAACCCCGTCCTAGTGAAGAAACACAACGGGACGTGGAGGCTCTGCATCGACTTCACGGACCTAAACAAAGCGTGCCCAAAGGATAACTTCCCACTACCTCACATCGATCAGTTAGTCGATAGCACCGCAGGCCATGAGATGATGAAATTCATGGACTCTTTTGCGGGCTATCACCAGATAGCTTTGCACCCAGATGACCAGGAACATACGGCGTTCTACACCAACAAGAACATGTATTGCTGGGAAAGGATGCCGTTTGGACTCATCAACGCCGGGGCTACCTATCAAAGGTTGGTAAATAAAATGTTCGACCAACACATTGGCGAATCCATGGAGGTGTACGTGGACGACATAGTTGTCAAGAGTTTGAGGAAGGAGGACCACCTCGACCACCTCAAACAAACCTTCGATATACTACGCCACTACAACATGAAACTGAACCCCAAGAAAACAAGCTTCGGCGTACATTCAGGAAAGTTCCTGGGTCATCTAGTTAGCCAACGCGGAATTCAGGTCAACCCAACACAGGTCCAATGCATAATCGAGATGGGCGTGCCCGATTCCGTGTAAAAAGTTCAAAGGTTGACTGGGTGCATGGCAGCTCTGAACAGGTTCATCTCCAGGTCTGGCGACCGAAATCGCCCATTCTTCGAAGCAATCAAAGTAAACACGCGAAGGTACAAAGAGGCGGCAAAAGCCAACAAGCTCCACCTCAAAAACCACTTCGTGTGGACAAGTGAATGCCAGCGAGCCTTCGAAGACATCAAAACATACCTGGCAGATACACAGGTTCTGTCAAAGCCGACACCTGGAGAGAAGCTGTATTTATACCTAGCCGCGTCGGAGATGGCCATCAGCTCTGTCCTGGTCCGAGAAGAGGCGAAAACACACCTATCAGTGTACTATGTAAGCCAAGTCTTACACGAAGCTGAGTTGCGGTACACCCCAACAGAGAAGCTGGCTTATGCACTGGTGTTGAGTGTTAGAAAATTTAGGCCTTACTTCTTCGACCACCCGGTATAGGTGCTGACAACGTTCCCACTACGTCAAATACTACAGCGCCCAGATACCGCCGGACGCCTGCTGAAATGGTCATTAGAGATCAGCCAATATGGTATAACCTACGCACCCCGAACAGCGATCAAGGGATAAGCACTTGCCAACTTTATTGTCGAGCTAACTTTCCCACAAGATCCGACGAGGGGGCGTATAGCTCCGTGGCATCTCTACGTTGATGGATCATCAACCAGCGTAGCAGCAGGTGCCGGCGTGGTCCTGATCAGCCCGAACAGACAAGTCTTCACCTCCGCAATCAGGTTCGACTTTCGAGCAACCAATAACGAAGCGGAGTATGAAGCATTGATAGCTGGACTTAGGCTATCATTAGCTGTGGGGGCAACCAATCTTCAAGTTTTCGGAGATTCCCAGCTAATAATATCCCAAGTTAGGGGGGAGTATGAGGCAAAAGTCCAGCAGATGATGACCTACCAAAAGATAGCTGCGCACCTGATCTCGATGTTCACACAGGTCCACATCAACCAGATACCGCGGCTAGAAAACACACAAGCAGACGCCCTGGCCTGGCTAGCTACCAGCAATGGAGAAGCCGAATTCACGGAGGTTGTGATCACCACACTGAAAAACCCCTCGACGTTCGATTACAAAGTAAACCAAACCTCGAGTGGGGGACAGGAGGACAGTGAAGATGGTGAAGATTGGTGCACTCCAATCCAAAAATATTTGACAGATGGAACAACCCCTGTGGGCACCTGGGAAGTTAGCCGGCTAATAAAGCAAGCTGCCAGATATACACTGCTGGACGGCCAACTCTACAAACGTCGATTCTCTCTACCCCTACTCAAGTGCTTGACTAAGAAGCAGGGGTCCGAAGTGTTAGAAGAAATCCACGAAGGAATTTGTGGGAGTCACGCTGGGGGGCAAGCATTGGCATATAAGACGATCAGGCAGGGCTACTACTGGCCCACTCTTTGCAAAGATGCCGTCAGCTTCGCTCGAAGGTGCCGAAAGTGCCAACTTTTCGCACCTAACATCCACTCCCCAGCCAACCAGCTGAAGTCGGTTTTCAGCCCATGGCCTTTCACGAAATGGGAAATCGACTTGATCGGCCCATTTCCACCTGGTAGAGGCGGTGTAAAGTTTGCTGTTGTAGCAGTAGACTACTACACTAAGTGGGCTGAGGCCGAAGCTCTCACAACAATAACCCAAGAAAGGATGATCAGCTTCATATGGAAAAACCTGATCTGCAGATTTGGACTTCCGCAGTCGATCATCATGGATGATGGAAGGCAGTTCGACGGACAAAAGCTGAGGGACTTCTGCAGTTCATGGAACATCAAGAAGCACTACTCAACTCCATACCATCCCCAGTCGAACGGCCAGGTCGAGGCGGTGAACAAAATCTTGAAACACATGTTGAAGCTCCGCCTCGAGGAAAAGAAAGGGAGTTGGGCAGATGAACTCCCGGAGGTCCTATGGTCTTACAGAATTTCCTACCGGGCCAGCACCGGAGAGACCCCGTTTGCCCTAGCCTTTGGAACTGAGGCGGTGGTACCTGTCGAAGTCCAAAACAAGACTTAGAAGGTGGTAGGATATAATGAAGAAAAGAATGACGAAGCCCTGACAGTAGAGAAGGATCTGATCGAACAGACCAGAGCTTCGTCAAAAATGAAGAACGCCACCTAAAAGCGTAGAGCAGAAAAGTATTACAACTCTCAGGTCCGAGACCAAAAATTTAAGGTCGGAGACCTGGTGTTGAAAAAGAAGTTGATGGCCCTACCAGGTGTATTCGGTTCAAACTGGGAAGGACTGTTCCGGGTCACCGCAGCCTGGCCAAACGGCAATAGACTAGAATTCTGTAATAGACTAGTCTAAGGTTCGCATCAGAAATGTTGATGGCAACCAGTGTAAATTACGTCGCTATAAAAAGTTAGAGAATTTGTTAAATCAGAAAAATTTGCCAAGTGTCCGGACCTGCGTAGCTCGCCCCCTACGAGAGCTACCTCAGGTCGCCCACTGCCCAGAAGAGCTCACCAACCCCAGCTCGCCCGAGCGCTAAAAAATCCGTGATGCACAAGGACCAAGGTCCCAAACGTTGTAATTAAATAGCTCGAAGGCAAAGGCCAAAGTGCCCAAGGTCGCGAAGGTACCCTTCTTAAAGGGTTGCTAAGCACCTACTGCCACAAGTTAGAAAAATTCACGAAAAAGACAAAAAATGTCTAAGGCAAGGTTCATGAAACCCAACGGCCCAACGTGAATCAATCGAAGTGCAGCTCGCTGCCCTAAGTGGTCTAAGACGACCAATTAGCGGCCCTAAGTGGTGTAAGACGAAGAATACGCACTCTCAAAATAGAGGTACAATTCGTAGTCGTAAGTGACGTAAAATGAATGATTCGCTTCTCAAAGTAGAATAAGACGAACAGTTAAGTACCCATAAAATAAATAAAAACGAGCTATTTTGAAAATTATAACGTAAAAGCGCGAAAATAAAGTGCGAAGAGTTGGACAAAAAATGCTCGGTTTCTATACAAAAGACACTTAGGAAATTTTTAAGTCAAAAATACTTGAAAATTCCTAAGTGTTCGAAGTGGTGCTAGCCACAAAGGCCGACTAGCTAGCCATCTTTGAACTACAAAAAAGCTCCTTCTGGGCGAGCTGCACGTGCCCGACGAGCTACATCTACTTAAGCAAAAAATCAAAAGCTACAAAAATGAAGCTCCTTCTAGGCGAGCTATGGAGCCTGGCGACCTATAACAACTCAGAAAATGAAAACTAATCTAAGAAAGCAAGAAAAAGCTCAAGCGTCTGGAGCAGCGGGAGGGGCTTCAGAGGGAACCTCGCCGGAGGGGTTGGCGACCTGGGCGGCTGGGAAAGCGAGGCATCCGAGGTGATGTTTCCAGTAAGCCCACTAGTGTCGAGCTCGCTGATGTTGATCATCGTATCCCCGAGAGCCTCCTGCATTTGCTACATTGTGGGCGGGGTTCAAAGCTCGCCCTCAGCACCCTCGGCGGTCAGGACCTCGTGCGTCTGGATGATGTTAAATTTTTTACGAGCAGCATCGAGGTTGTTCCCATAGCCGGCGAGGTCCCCTATGTTTAGCTCCGTGCCGAGGGGAATATTAGCCTTGGCCAGGCAATCGTCGAACTCAGTCACCAAGGCCTCCCACTCACTCTCATTATTTATCCGCGCCCATTGGAAGGAGCGGATAACCTCGGCGAAGCAAAGGACATAGCCCTTGTCAGTGGCGACCACCTCGGCGAGCTTTAACGCCTCAGGAGTGACGGTGGCATCTGAGCGGCCCCTGAGCTCGGTGACCTCCAAGGCCTTGGCGACGACCTCCTCACGAAGTTTCGTGCACTCCTCCATATTCCCCCGATTTTTCTCCCGAAGGATCTTCACTTCATCTTGGGTCCGGGCGAGCTGCTCATCTTTGGAGGCGAGCTGACTACTGTCAGCAAAAGTCAGCCTGGAACTTCTCCATCTTTTTTACAGCGAGCTGCTCCGCCTCCAGCGAGGCCTTCGCCTTAGCCATCCTAGCGAGCTCGTTGATGGCCTTCTTCCGCTCGTCACCCACCTTGTTGAGCAATTTCTTCGTATCATGGCGAGCTTTATCTGTGGCGGTAACTTCATCAGTGAGGAGCAGGGCCGCCGCCATAGCCGCGCAAGCATAGTGCATCACCAGCCTCGCCTTGTTGGCGGGTTTCTGCCTCTCAATCATGGCGAGCTCGGAGGTGGAAAGGTATTTGGGGGCCTCAGTGAAGATCCGACGAGCTACCCCCTCTGGAAGGTCCCTCGGCGAGGTTCAAGCTTTACACCTCTCGGTGGTGTGGAGGGACTCGGGCCGTTGCGGGAGCTCAGCAGGAACGTATCTACAAATATCCAAAAAGTTACCAAAAAATCATAGAAAGCTATAATGAAAGCTTCCAACTTCAAAAAGAAGCTCGCCCTCTTACCCGAACCTATCGGGGTTGAGCCCGAGGAGGGTGTCATCCTGGATAGGGACCCCATAGGGAGACGGCGGGGGCGCGCTCTGAGGAGTTGGAGGCGCATGAGTAGAATGGGGCACAAGAGCTCGCCCTGACCCTCTGTGAGTCGACCCGGAGCCCCCTCGGTCACTGTGCTCAACGGAGCCACCCTCAACCCGAGCCCGCTTGTTGGAGCGAGCTTCATCCTCGCTCACTCGGGAGCCATCCCCCGGTGGAGAGTCCGTTTGGTCTGAGGAGGCGGAGGCTGAGAACCCCGCTCGGGACCTGAACCTCATCCTGCCCCCTTTTTAGTGGTGGCGACCTTCTCTTTAGTAGGGGGATGTGCCGAGGTCTTCTGCGAGCCTGACCCCCCGGCCTTGTTTGCAGCCTTGGCGACCTCCAGCTTCTTGGTCGCATCCAGCACCGCCCCGGATGGAATACCTTCCCTGCCCGGGTAAGGTTTGCCCATTTTTAGTTGGCGGGCTAGGAAGTGATAAGCCTCAGGGACGTCGATAGGAAGGAGCTCGGCAGCAGGACCTGCACCTACAAAATGAAAGTAAGAGATCAGTGATCCGGCGAGCTCCTCTTACAAGACGGCGAGCTATTCAGACTTGAAAATTTTGAGGTTTAAAACCTTGAGCAGCGAGGTGATGGGGCGAGGTGATGAGACCGGCAAGCCTACGACAATGATGTTGGCACAGGTGCTTGATCTCGCGATCTTTCTTCTCTCGCAAGCAACAAACAGTCCTCACGAACTCAAAGCCGAATGAGATCCCAGACTTCCCGCGGCTCGACTTATGGCGCTTCAGACCTGCAAAAAAGGTAGATTAGATTAGTAAATCTAATCCAACGCACGCACACCAAAGTACACCACCTACAGCTCGCCTCCCCATATTCCTCGAGAGTAAGGATACGCCCTCCGCATCCATTGGAAGCTCTCCAGCCCCCTCCAATGAAGAAGAATTGTTCTTTCCAGTTACGGACCTTATTGGGGAGGTCGCCCAAGAACTTGTCCCCCGGGCGAGCTTGGAGGGAATAGTATCCTTTCCCTTCCCTCACTTATCGGATCACGTTGAAGAGCTCGCTGATCTCCGCCGTGCTCAGCCGGTTATCATAACCCTCAAGGCCAAAAACGGTCAACGCCACCAGCAGGCTGCTCCATGCATTGGGAGTTAGCTGCTTTATGGCGAGGTTCGTGTCCGCCAGGAATTGCCCCATGATGGGGTGCAGGGGCATGGTGAGCCCGGCCTTCAAGGTATGGTAGTTGATGGCTGTGAGTCCGGCAGGAGGGAGGTCGGCACACTCTTTATCCCCGGGAGCATACATGAAAATGTCTAGAGGGATGCGGAACTTCTTTCGAATCTCTGGCAAGGCGTACTCGCTGATAATACTCTCCACCCCGGTCGCCTTAAGGTCGGGCTTGCCAGCGGCCTTGTGAAAAGTTCGTCGGGGCAGAGGGAAGCTCACCTCATGGGTTGCCACATACTCCCTCCATCTGAAGTCATGGACGACGTCGGCAGGGACTTGATGCTCAGGGAGTCTAGGGAATGGAAAACTGATGAACCGGAGGTACTCATAAGTAACCTCTGTCCCTAGGTCACCAATGTCCTCCTCGTCAACCTCGCGAGCCAGCTCGCTGGCATGGTCATCGACCTCGGCGATCTCTTCGTGAGCCTCTGCCTCGGTGACCTCTTCCTCATCAGGGGCAACGGCTCCCCCAGAAGCTCGCTCGGAGTAATCCCAAAGCTCACGGAGCGGGGATTGCTCGCCAGAGTTGGTGGCTCGCTCACTGGAGTCAGAGCGAACCTCGCCCATGAGATCGCGGCTGCTTGGGCGAGCTACAGAGCTCGCCCCGGAGCCCGACGAGATTATCACAGGGGTCACTTGGGGAATGGGGCGGTCGTCAGTCATAGGTGCCTTCCCCAAGCTACGGTTCAAAGCGGTACGGCTCGAAGAGTTCTCAGACATGGTGAATCGGTTGTCGGGAGTGTTCGGTTCTTAGGTCCAAAAGTCCAAAAATGTCCAAAATCTCTGGAGAACTTGAAGGAATCGGAAATGGGAAGGAAGAAAAGGAAGAAAAACGAGTAATCTACCTTGAGGAACGCCCGAAGAATCGCCGGAAGCAAAGGAACCGTTCCCCGGAAAATTACTCGGAAGCTGAGGATGCGAAAGTGGGGAATGAGGGAGGTTCCTCCTATTTATAGACACGGGGCACAAGCTTGAGTTTCTCAAAAGACCAGGGACCTATTTGCAAAAATTTGAAAGATAAACCATTATTATGGGTGGGAACCGAGGCCTCAAAAGGCATGCACGATGCCTGGAATCCAGCACCACATCGACCGAGACAACCGCCATGGCGGAGTTCGCACGATAGCTCGGCACTCGCCCGAGAGTAGTTCGCCAGGGCTCGAGTTCTCCAGCTCCCCCGCACATTGGATGAAGTCATGATGCACGCGAGCTGGGGGGCAAATGTTGACATGGCGAACTAATACAATGGACTTCGGCATAACCACCAAGGCTTGATAGACCGCGAGAGTTCGCCTAGACCCACGAGGATCCGGAGCTCACCTACATGGGCGCAGCCCACCCATGGAGCTCGCTCCTACCCCCTCGAGGACCTCGCCGAGGTCCGTCATCACAAGGCACCCGAAGATCGTGTAAGGTATTGGAGCTCGCCCAAGAGCCCACCTCCGAGCTCGCCTAGGAGCTCGCCCTGTAGTCTATTAGATCCCGATGGTTGCGCTCTTTTTCCCTCCATCCGGTTTATCCACAAGGGTGGTTTACGGCGAGGTTTTTAATGAGGCTCATCTAGTCTAAGGCATGGTAGTAGGACGAGGCATAACAAAGGGAAGCAGTGTGAGAGACCAAGGCGAGGGTAAGGAACCCCCGTCAACACCGGAAGCCATATAGGCTCGTAAGGTGCCGTCTCACACTCGCACACTTATAAATAAGACCTCTCTTGTACAATTCTAATTAATTAATACATTTCCTACACTTTACTTTCACTCTCTCTCTCTACGTCATCCTCAAGAACACCAAGAACACAATATTCTTAGATTATTGTTTGGTAGAATTAATCTGATATAAAGCCACATAAACAAACAACGATTAGTAAATTCTATCAACAGCTACATTAGATAAGGATTTCAAATGATATGAAATGAGGCATTTCTTTGATATATATTGAGCTACTTTACCATATGAGCCTACCATTGATATTACTATCCATTGCTTACCATTTTGTGCCTATAGACCTTTCCTTTGGCTAACCACACTTTAAGTCATTTTCCTTCCTTTTTGGAACTCACTTGTCCTTATGATTAGTAGAGTGAAAAGAAGGAAGGAAGATTGGTGATTTGATGAAGAACTTGGTGGCTAAAGTGGAAAGAAATGTTTGATGCATGGATTGATGTGAAAAGAAGGTTCAAAAGCAAGTGTTTGCAAGAAATGAAAAAGGTTGACTTTTTGCAAAATTTTGGTCAAATTTGACTCTAGTGTTGTGAGTATGATCACAACTTGTCAAAAAGGGAAGAATGATCTTTGAAAGTGTGATTTTGAAAGAGCATGAAGAGGATGTGCAACATTGCATGAAGATTTGGATGATCTCTACTTTGATTCCTTCTATGCTTTACTAATCATACTTAGTCACTTTTATCCATATGTTCCTTCCCTACCAAAGAGCCAACACTACAACCTTATGAAAGTCCTCATTGATGTGTGAATGATTTGTCATTTCAAGTGGTGGAGAAGGTAGACTTGAGCCAAGCTTATGGTAGTATGTGTATGTGGTGTGATGTATGAGTGAGCCTAAACACTTGAGGGTTGAGCTATACACTTATCATGTGAGGATCATGACTCATTGATTTGATATCTTGCTAGTTGATTCATTGTTGATGGTTGATTAAATGAGATTGCATGCTAGACTTGCTTGATATTGAGTGATACTTTCATGGCATTTGACTTGTGCTTGATGCTTCATCAATACAATTATTCCACTATCTTATCGTTTCGTTGCTCGAGGACGAGCAACAATCTAGTTTGGGGGTGTGATTAGGGTCATAATTGCATCTATTTCTCTATGGTTTTGATGTGCTTATGTTCATATTTTACCCTAAAATGCTATATTTTTTGCATTTAACCCTTTTTTGCTAGAAAGTTGTGTTTTGTAGTGAAAATGAGCAAAACCGGCGAAAGACGAGCAAGTTCGTAAAAATCCAGAAATTGTGAGTTGATCCAATAGAGGCAAATTTTATACCATGTTAAAGAGTTTGAAGAGAAGGTCGCAACGGAAAAAGAATCGAGTCAATCGGAGCTCTAGAACTCAAGATATGAAGAAAATAAGAAGTCAAGGGTAGGACCGTGCAGCTTTGCGCCATCAAGCCGGGTTCGTGCGACCACAAGAAGCAGTTCGTGTGAAGGGCTCTGGTTCGTTCGAGACGGAGCCGCACGAATGCGCGCACGAATCGGTTCGTTCGGCCATAAGGGTAGGACCGTGCGGCTTTGCGAAATTTGGATTTTTAGGGGCATTTTCGTCTTTTCACGCATTTTAATGAAGGGCACTTTGGACCAAGCATTGTGGGCACTATAAATACTCAAGGATCAGATTCTCAAAGCCATCTTTGATCATTATTCATTAGTTAGATCATTAGGTAGTTTTAGAGAGAGAGATTAGAGGTTACTTAGTGGATTCTTAGTTAGATTTCATTCTTCTCTCTACAATTATTTTTGATCCATCCATTGGATCTTTAATCCGTTTGTTCCATTAGATTAGTCTCGTTATTAGCTACAATTCTATGGTTCATTTTATGATTTTGAACTTTGGATCAAGACTTAGCATTTTCAAGGTTTGATGCTTGTATTTTCATTCATCTACATTTGGTAAGTTCTCTTTAATTCTCTTGTATTAGTTAATATTCATGATGTTTAGATTGTTAATTGTAGTAATTCAATTCCAATTAGCCATGGGCTAATATCCTTGTTGCATGGTTGTATGATTACTATGGTGAATTTAGTCTCTTGTTAATCCTATGCATGAATTAGTGATCTTGATGGATTAGTTCTCTTATTAATGATTTGTATGAATGCTTGGGATATTTAATTAGATTGAATGGCTTATATGTTTTAGAAATGAAATAAGAATTGAGCTATAAGAACTTTATGCATACCAAGTGTTTGATGTTTTGCTAGTATGACCAATGAAAATTGCATATTAGCATAAACCTCTTAATTGGAGTGTTGGAAGTTGTAAAGAGATCTAGACATCCAATAGAGCCCTTACCTTGTGTTGTAGAGAGATCTGGACACTAGTTGGCTTGACTAAGACACCAAGAGAACTTTTGCATGCTAGGATGGATAGGACACTAGAGGAACCATAGTAGGATTACTTCCATGCACACACACCACATTTGCTCACTTCTTTGAGGTGATAGTTAGGATTACTATTTCTTGTTTGATTTAGTAGATAGAATCCATGATTGTTTTCTTGCTTTCCTAGCTATTAACCTTTTGTAGACATTCAATGCTTGCTCGATATCGCATCGTTTCCCTGTGTTCGATATTTAACTTGGTTAACTTGCCACGACAACAGCGACCACGTACACTTGCGTGGAAATCATAGACGATTTTGGCAAACAACCACGTTGTGTACGCGATAAACCCAAAACAAAATCCATACTCATGGCCACCCAAGGAGCCCGTGGTATCGAAAGTGGGCGGTATAGGCCGACATTAGTGGAAGTGCCCTTGGAAACTTGACAAATGCGACAGCGAGACACAAAACGTGAGACATCCCGCCTAAGGGTAGACTAAAAGTAGGAACGCTCCACTAGCTCTATCGACCTATCTCGGCCTACATGACCCGCATTATGCAACTCCGCAATGAGCCGTAGGTGAAGGCTCATATCAGGTACACAAAGGCGAGTACCTTTGAAAAGAAAGCCATCAACGTTCACATAATTGGCGATCTCACCCGCAGTAATATCCGACTGGATGCGGGAAAAGAATGGATCATGTGCATAAGCCTCTCCCAACAACTCCAACCCCGGAACAGAGATCCAAAGATAAAAAATAATCAAAGCACGCTGACTTAAAGCATCCGCCACCCTATTTGAAGTCCCCGAATGATACTTCAACAAAAATGTGAACTGTTGTAGATAAGCTACCCAAGAAGCATGTCTGGCTGATAGATTGTCCTGCGTAGCCAAATGACGTATAGCCTCATGGTCCAAAAATAATACAAACTCTCGATGAAAGAGGTAGTGACGCCAATGCTGAACTACACGGACCACTACATAAAATTCTACATCATATGTATTGTACCGACTGCGAGGCCCCGATAATTTCTCACTGAAGAAAGCAACAGGTCTACCACCTTGGCTCAGAACTGTCCCAATACCAGTCTTCGAAGCATCACATGACAGTTCAAAAGGTTGTGCAAAGTCTGGAAGCACCAGAATAGGAGCAGACACTAACAGTTCCTTAATGAGAGAAAAAGCAAAATCTTCCTCAGGAGTCCATACGAAGGGCTTAGTCCCGATACAATCTATCACATGAGCTATAATGGAACTGAAATGGGCAATGAAGAGGCGATAAAAGGAGGTCAGGCCATGGAAACTGAATGCATCAATCACAGTGGTAGGTGTCGGCCAATGTCGAATAGAATCAACCTTGGATTCGTCAACATGAATCCCCTCTGCAGAAATAACATACCCAAAAAAAAGGACAGAAGACACCCCTAAAATGCATTTCTTCGGGGAAGCAAAGAAACGCTCTTCTCGCAGAATGCTCAAAATAACTCTAAGATAGATAATGTGGTCATCCAAAGTACGACTGTACACCAAGATGTCGTCGAAGTATACCACGACACCAGAGCCTATCAAAGAACGTAATTCTGGTTCATGACCCGCATAAAGGTACTCGGGGCATTAGACAGACCGAATGGCATCACCAGCCACTCGAATAGGCCTTCACGTGTTTTGAAGGCTATCTTCCACTCATCACCTAGTCTAATGCGGATATGGTGATACCCACTACGAAGATCCAACTTGCTGAAAATAGATGCTCCACATAACTGATCAAGCATATCATCCAGGTAGGGAATCGGAAAATGGTAATGAACTGTAATCTGGTTGATAGCCCGGCTATCCACACACATCCTCCAAGAAGAATCTTTATTGGGAACAAGAAGAGCAGGAACTGCACAAGGACTTAAACTCTTGCGGACACTCCCTCGGGATAATAATTCTTCCACCTGCCTACATAACTCTTCATGCTCGACAGGACTCATACGATAGTGTGGCCTGTTCTGAAGAGAAGGCCCCGGAATAAGATCGATACGGTGCTGGATATCCCACAAAGGTGGTAGTCCGCGGGGTAATTCATCAGGAAAAACATCCGAGAACTCATTAAGCAGAACCTGGATAAGAGGGTGTATAGGGGGCACAACAGAAGGCAACTCGACGCCCAGCAATTAAACCAAAAAAGGGGCTAAGGGCACCTCAGCCATCAAAGTAGCTCGAGACAATAATAGTGACTCAGAAGATTCAGGCAATGCACGCGGAACAGAATGTAGAATAATACGAGCACCCTAAAAAACAAAATTGTATGTATTAAGACGTCCATCATGCATAACTGACCGATCAAACTGACATGGGCGTCCCAACAACAAATGACATGCATCCATCAGTACTACATCACATACAACCACATCCTTATACTTAACCCAAATAGAAAATGCAACATGCACACGACGGTCTACGGTGACAGAACTACCACGTTGTATCCATGCCAAAGTATAAGGAAACGGGTGGGGTTCGGAAACCAAATTCATCTTTTGAACAACATCCAATGAGATGACATTTTCACACGACCCATAATCAACAATAAAGCGACAAATTTTACTTTGATTCAAAGATATGGTGACGTTGCACGGTGTCCATCGTAAGAGACTTGGGTGTCAAACACGAACGACGAAGGACAAGGACCGGCCCCTCATCCCCATACTCATTTTGCTCCATAAGAGTCACGGTTTGTTCATTGTCAATAGGGGGCTGGGATGAAGAGAATGTAGTTTCCCACTCATCCATTAAGAGGGCGCGCTGGCGAGAATTAGGACAAGCTGCCCGTTGATGGGCTGTCTCCCCATAGGCAAAACAATGCATGGCCGAGGACGAAGAACCGATACCAGGTGAGAGGGAAGGTGGTTCACGAGAATCGTCAGCAGTTGGAGCCAAGGGAGCGGTGAACGCGCGAGAAATGCTCACGGCTGGCGAAGCGGTTGGTGGAGGTGGACGTTCGGACTGAAGGGGCGAGAACGACGCACGACGGCCCATCTGCTGTTCCACAAGAAGTGTGTGTTGATGGGCCTCTGATACACTCGTCAAAGTAAAAAGGCGAATAATATCGCGAATTGGGCGGGCAAGGCCGTCAAAGTAAAGGGCGACAAGCTGCGCCGGAGAATCCACGGATATCCAGCCGTGATTGATAACGATAAAATTCATCAGTGTATGTATCCACGGAACGGTTACCCTGAGTCATTGCCAAAAATTGTTGGTAAAGGATAGCGGCGTGATTATAAGGGAGGAATTCTCTCTCCAAATATTTCCAAAACTTTGCCCAGGTTTGAATTTTGTGCTTCCGATCACGGACTCTCGATGCCTACAATTGCTGCCACTATGAAGACGCTCGTCCCCGGAAACAAATCGCCACGAGCGGAACACGATGATCGTCGGACACTCCTTTAAATTCGAGCAGATCCTCCACAACAGCAATCCAATCAAAATATTCACAAGGATCAAGGGCAACGGTAAATTCAGGGATATCTAGCTTGAAGCCGGATTCCCATCGTCGATCATCGTCTAGCCTGGCGCGACGAACAGGGGCAAGAGGAGCAAACGGAATGATATCCGACATGGTTTCATCCTCATCCAAAATTGCGACATCCGGATAGACCAAGGGAGGCGGACTCCCACGCCGGCTACCTTGCTGAGGCTGTGGCGGTTGTAGAATAGGGTCGTGTCCAGCGGCCGGGAGTGAGTTGGTCACAAGGAGACGAAGGTCGTTCAAATCTGTCATCATCTCTGCCATCTGGCGGCGCAAATCAGCAACATCGGCAGCCATAGGATCAAGCGGAGGTTGATGACGAGGAGGCATCGTACCTGTCTCCAGATACCAAATGACGTAGCGAAAGCTTAACATGAAGAATACGATCACCTTGATACTACGTATACTAGGTGTCGTCTCAAAGTTCTTATTCAACAATAAAAATCAACAACCCTCAAAATCTTTTACAACGAAATATAAATACTAAAATATGTCCCACATAAAAGTCCAAAAGACTATGGGCTTTATTTAACACAACAAAATTAAATAATAAAAAGAAAGACACCAAATTTACGCTTTTGGTTTGAATACTCGATCATGGGTCTCCATGTAATCAAGCGAGACCGTTGCCACATCACAATTCGATGTAAGTATTAATTTTTGTTGTTTTGTTATGTTATTTTCTACGTGCTATGTCGCTGACATGCATGCATATATAATTCTACTTCTATTTCAAATAAATTTGCACATTATCTTTATTTGAACATCTCACATTAATTTTGTGTGCTCACTAACAAAATTTTACACATATTTATCCTATACCACCATTTTATTTAAAAATATATTCTTTTTATTAAAAAACATGAATACTCAAGGGTGTAAATTCCCCTTAGACGGAGGGAAATTAATTTATACCAACGATGTGTACCAAAATCACCACAATACCATATACCAACAAACACATACACATTCCAATGATCCTGAAACACAAGATGAAACACGTTTCAAAGTATAGGAAAGTATTGGAATGCTTTGACCCTGACAGCAAAATTTATCAAGCGGTGAAAGAACTTCAAAACATGTGAAAATATCAAGAACACTATAGATGCACTTAGATGAAGTTGAGAAAAGGAGCACAAAAACCTCCTGCAAGTACTTTATATTGTTGCCTCAACGCGATATAGCGTCCTGCATTCAGTTCTTTAGCTTCTTACATTAACTAGTTTTAACTTATACATCAAATACAGTAAGCAATAACATGATTGACAAGCATGGCCAGCTAGGTTGATTTTTACGTTCAAGGCAGTGATAACGACTTCTCGATAACACACGAGATTTAGACCTTCCTTATGAGAATAAACAACTTCTGGTCAAGCTCAAATCTAGCAGCTATGGAGGGGTCCCCCTTGAGCATCATCAGAAGTCCACCAAATGAGACGTATATATCCCTGAGACCGACGAAAAACAAACACTTGATCATAAGAAGTAGTATGTTTACATAACTACATCACATGATATAGAAACGTACGCTTTAACTTGCTTCTCTCTAGATTCCTCTGAGATTCTGTACAATTTTCCCTGCATGACATAGTCGAACTTATCTGCAAGTGATTTCCTGTTACCCTGAAATCATATTATATGGTGGCACTCCAGTAAGTGTCTACAACTTAATGTAGCATATAACATTAATAATAAATAAACGAAAATAAAAAATGAGTCTGAGGAGCTAATCTATCTTCTTCAACCAAAACTACATCAACAAAAATAAAAAGGAATTGGTAAAGCTCAGATGACCAACTAATGGGAAACTGGAGCAATACATTCATAGTCATTTTAACATTAGGGCAGAAATTAAGGATCTAATTAGAGAGTAATTCATTAATGGGAAAAAGGAGAACATCAAGGATGAATACTGAGATCTGTAGTATGCTAAGAATTCATGGAAAAAAAAACACATTGTTAAAGCTAAAGCATTTAAACATTCATTTCGAACTTCCACAAGTAACTAAAGATGATTGATTTAAAAGTTGTCCATTCACAGGGATCGTGACCATTTTCTTATGCTGCAAATTCATACATGAAAGACTCTGCACAATCAAAAGCCTCAATCCCTTTCCCTTGTCAAAGATGTGGGGTTCTATCCATTTTCAAGGATTATAGGGAGCATATAGAAGTCAGAACTAGATAAAGTATCATAATAGCAGCAACACAATTTATACTTTGATGTTCAGCTCGAATAAACCAATGAGCCGTAACACGTAGATCACGTAATCAAGCTACAAGTGAACATGTTTTAGTTCATGTTTATCCCTAAATTTATTCCACTTAGAATTCTACAAGACTAGGCTAGTTGCTCTTGCTACTAATGCCAAAAAGTATATAGTGAATCACAAATTGCAATAAAAGGAAAATTCACGATAAAATAGATCATGATTTTACCGGAGTGAAATAACCACTATCAGGTGTTCCGTCCAAATTTAGAGTGGAAGCTAATACCATCATGAACTTTTCTCCAGCATACAAAGGATATATCTCAGTGTTTATATCAAGGTGCATCAGCATGTCAAACTGCTCGCTCCTAGCAGAAATGCGAGACACTATGGAGAATATCAAGAATAAATTGCATTCTGAGTATTTTAAATGTTGAAGAACATATACACAACAACATAAAGATCATAAAACTGCAAGGAAAAACTACAATGCTTGGAAGTAAACAATAAAATTGGGAGTGTGAGAATACACACATTACTGGATAGTATTCAACCAGTCATAGGAGCATATATGTGAATCACAATTTATTCACTTCTTATTCAACAAACTGAACTCTTCATTCACTTCCATTCCATCTGATGCATTTCGCCTTAGCATTAGCAGTTATTCCACAGGAATCACTTAGTTTTATGTTCTAACTAATGCGCTGCATAACCAATTCACTGCCTTCTTTAGAAAACAAAAACGAAGTTCCCAAATTCCACTTAAGAGTTTGTAATGTATCTTAACTCTTGAGTCACTGAAAAAATAATCCATCACTGTGATTATACTTCTATCAATGTAATGTTCATGATATTCTCTTTTACACACCCACTAATGTATATAGACCAAAAAGATGTTATGCTACAACAGTACTACCAAAAACAATGAGAAAGTGCAATAAGAGTGGAAAAGGAATGAAATTCAAGATGTCATACCCCTATCAAATTTTTTGCCATCTGGGTCTAGTGCATCAACTAGAAATATATCTTCGAAGAGTGTTTCCACCATCTTTAGAGCACCCGAAAGAACCTGAATCCACATAAAACAAAAACAAACATTGGCCCACACCTCTCAGATGTTGTATAAGTACTAAGTTCTAATGAAACCACTGTCTTCTTCTACTCTATACCGCAATCTAAACAATCAAATACTTGAAAACCAATCTTTGTTAGAGACAAGGAACCTTCATGGTGAATTTAATTTAATTTTTAAATACCTAGCCCTATTATTTGAGGAATAGGTCTCACAGCATGCGCGAGAGATACGATTCACAAAAAAACTCGAATCGAGAAGAAATGGAATACGCTGGGCAAATGGGTATCAGAGAAGAAATAGGAGAAGTACCGAGAGAGCAGCTGAGCAGCAAAAACAACGGCGGCTGCCGGAATCGACCGGTGGAGGCGCGGCAGAGGTCGGTATACGCTTGACTGATTCAAAGAAAGAGAGCAGTTTCTCCTTTTTTATTTTTTTATTTTTCAAAACAAAGTTTCTGCGTCAAAATTCTGTGTTAAACATTAAATATGTCAAGTTTATCTTGTCATATAATTTAAAAATTAAATTTACTACTATAACTCATTCAACTAATAAAATTTATATTGATATTTTTTATATAATTATATTAAAAAATATGAATAATTGGGGTAAAATGAGATGTGAATAATAAAAATTTGATTTATAAAATATGAATTGTATAAAGGATTAAAATCAATTTCTCACCTGTACTATATCACTTGTTTCAGTTTGCAACTTGTACTAATTTTTTTATCAGATTGCAACCTGTACTAAATTTTTTTTACAAAATGCTACCTAAAGTTAATTTTTGTTCCCTTTTTTTTCAGCAGTGTTATATTTATTAAGATTATACTAGTCTTTCCACATTATTTATTTACTTAATTTATATTATAATTATTAATAATACAAATTGACGTTAAAAAAAATTTAATTTCTATAGAACGACGATAACATAATTCATAATTGGAATTCGTTTTTTTACCCCGTGGAAGAAATAAGATTTTTTTACCGGCATCAATTTTTATGTGGCAAAAAATAAATATAAATAAATTATTTATATATCTTGATGAATATAACCTTGAAAAATATAGCACTAACAAGAAAAAAGAATAAAATTTAAGTATATATATTGCAATTGGTCAATTTTTCATAGTATATGTTGCAGTTTGATAAAAAATTCAGTACGTGTTGCAAATTGAAATAAGTGATATAATATAGGTGGTAAATTGATATTAACCCTTGTATAAATGCGAACTCTTATTGTAATGTCCCCTCGCTATATAGCATGAAAAGTAGGGATAGCAAAATGACTCACCCCACAGCTGTCTCGCCCTGCCCGTCCTAGAAATAGGGCAGTCCCGCTCCACCCTGCGCATGGGGCAGGACAGGCATAGGTTTGCACTTTTACTGTCCTGCCCGCCTCATAGCAATATATTCAACAAAATATAATATTTTTAAATATGTAAAATACATTCTACATATAATATTTCATAATATATAAAATAAATTTAATATAGTATTTTATAATATATATAATAATTTTAAAATTATATTATTTATTTATTATAATTCTAATCTAAAATAAATTAAAAATTATTTTTGTTTAATATGATTTGATATATTTGGTGTACTATTTTTATATTAATATAATTTTATTTATTTGAATTATATATATTTATATATATATAATATTATAATTTAGTATGGGACAGGGCGGGGCAGATCTGCCCCGCAGCTGGGTAGGCATGGAGCACAATATTCTACCCCGCAGTGGGGCATGAAGCAAGCGAGCGGCGGGGCAGAGGTGCGGGACAGACATGGGTATTTAGATACTCACTCTGTCTGCCCCATTGTCATCCCTAATTAAAGAACGAATTATATAAATGTGAACTATTATAATCATCAAGGTTCACTCGTTATTAAAATAATTATAAAATAACATTTCTTTTAAAAATAAAATTTTCCATGCTATGTGAAATTCTAGGATCAACTTGTTTACTTTGATACAATCATCAAGGGCTAGTTCAGAGAATCCTTTTCTTTTCTTCAGGCAACTGCTTGATGTATAAGATGATTTTTTTTTTGAATTATAGTTATGTGTAGAACATTTCGAAAATTCATCTTGTATAGATGTTTCAATTATCAGCTCCATAAATTAAAATTTCAATTTGCATCCATCTCACAATCAATACTACAAGCACCAACTCTGATTGATGTGAGCTCTTGCTTTCTAGTGTTATTGTTATGAAAATATCATTATTTAACCAGGTGAGCTAATGGCCACGGGGCTTCTCACTTGAGTGAGTGACCCGGGTTTGATTCCCTTTAGGAACGAATAGGAGGAAGATATAAGATTGACTTGAAAATATGAGTATTTTGAGACTTAGTGAGCTAACTTCTAACTATTAAATTTAGGCACTACTTTCTTTCTCGTCAGTTTCGCAAAAAAAATGTACTTTCCTTTATTGAAATCAACACATTTAATATCACTCTCACAATTAATTATTTTATTTATAAGTAGACCCCACAATACGTTCACATTATTTTTACTTTATCTATTTTTCCTTAAAATCCGTGCATACGCAATGAAGCATAAATTTAATAGACGGAAGGAGTATATATCCACCGATCACATTTTGCCCAATGTGTTTCCTCTTTCCTTACGCTTTCCACTTTTTAACAATTAATCAAAGCTCACAACTTTCTGAAAGACTACAAAAATGGGCAGAATTCAGTCTAACATTCACAACACAGACAATCCGAGCAAATACATAATATAAATGGATCGGAATCAAGACAACAGTTTGAGTGCCGATCATTCAGACGATAAAGCTCCGACACAACAAACAACGGCCCTCAGGCGTGCTGTGGTCGAAGATGTGAACATGAAAGCAGACGACTTTATCAAGAATTTCAGGAAGCAGCTGAGGATCGAGCGGGCAGACTCCATCAAACGTTACCACAGGACACAGAAGAAGTAAACAGGTCCTAGAACAGAAACACAAGCCAAACAGTTTCCTATTTCAAGAAATGTAAGACAACTTTCATTCACAGATATGCAAATGCAACCATCACAAAGCCTTCTCGTTTATACAGCAACGAAATGTGTCGATTTTATCCAGGCTGTTGCGAGCAGGTAAAGAAACAAGAGTGTCTTTTCATTCGTTCAAAATGTCGTCTAACGTTCTTAACATTCAACTAGAGCACTTATATTCACAACAGATCTTCAAAATCACAAGCACCGATATCCAATAAGACAGGAAACGAACACCTAAACGTAAAATAAGAAGAATGTACACAGGTTCAAAAGTTGTTGCTCTCTTTCATGAATGTAGAAAATACCATCTTACCTCAAAGTTCTAACATATTCGGTTTGGACACCGTTGGTTGAACAGATTCCCCTGCATTTCAGATTACTGTTTACCATCCGTATGGCCATATTCATCGCAAATTCTCGCCATCTCAATCAACGAACGAATTAATCGAAGGAATCACAGCTATTTGAGTCAAAAATTGCAAAAAAAAACAGCTCCCATAATCTTTGGCACCAATTGTATGAATATAATGGCAGAAGTGAAACATCTTCGATAAAGATGGTAAACGAAACAAGAGTATCTCATGCTTGGAGCACCTGACAATGCACAATATGACTCTTCAATCCACTCCTTCCAGCGATGCTCGACCACAAATTAGTAAATATATTCCTGATATGCCCCTTCCCCGCTATATTCTCCCAAATTTGAGGATTGTTTTCCACTCGTTTATCCCCATTCGACACATCAACCATACTAATGCTCATATTATTACGAATTATACAAAGCTTCCCGTTGAGAGGCACAAGAGCAGCAGCCTCGAGAGCACGTGAATTCCCAAGATGGACCTTGCTATCAATGAATCTGGTCCATCTATCCCCTGCTTCATCATAAACTCGTAGCTTACACCCATCCCGACAGTCCAAAGCGTAAAGCTTCCCGTTCATTGAGATACTAGGATTCCGCCAACCCGCCACCATCCCGTCGTTTATCGGGCCCCATGAATTGGTCTCCGGTACATAAGCCTCACTCAAAACCTCCCTGTGGGTCCCAAGACCCTTTAAGAACCACTTGCCATCATAAACTACCCCAATGAAAGGCACCATAGCCGTGCTCATATCAGCAATAAAACTCCAACGGTTTCGATTGGGATCATAAACTTCAGCAGAACGAAGCGTTCTTTGAATCCCTTCACACTCTCCTCCCGCAACATAAAGACAGTTGTTTATAACACACGAGCCAAAGAAGTGTCGCTTACGAAGCATGTCTGGTGCCCTATGCCATTTATTTGTCCTAGCACTGTAAAAAATGACTCGTCTCATCGATCCCTTTAGTGGGTCTTTACCACCGAATAAATACAGGTGGCAGCCACTGAGGACAGCACAGCCAAACCCGAGGGCTCCGCTGTATTCGATTGGGACAGGTGGCAGAGGCTGCCACATTTGGTAGGTGGGATCAAACGCATGCCACGAAATTCGTCCATCACGATCTCGTTTAATGACATATACCCATTCTTCTGCCATTCCAAGACTCTTTCTAAGAGAGTAGAAGAAATTGCCAGCAAGGAGCTTGAACCATCTCTTGCAAACGAGACGGAGTTTGTTGTGTTCTACACGAGGCACTCGTATCAGACAAGCGATTGCAAGATCATCGGGCAGTCCAGGTAGAAGTGGGGGCTGGATTCTGGTCCTCTCCCTACGGGAGTTTTTCGTCTTGTGTGCACGAGGATTGATATCTGGTTGGATGCAGAGTTTAGATCCTGGGACGAATTTTCTTGCTACCACAACTGTTTTCAACCCTGAATCCACTTTGCAATAACATGATACAGAATCAACCTGCAATAATTTCCGTTGATCATATGCAATTGATAAATAAAGAGCTTCAATAAGGAACTAATATTTCCTGTTATCACTGTTTTAATTTATACATATACTTAAATTGCGGTAGATAAAGACAGTATACATAACATCCTAATATGAACAGTGACACAGATATTTTTCTATTTGGTCCAACAACAAGTCCTGAAATCTTATACTAGTTTAGAAGATGGGCTTGATGATCTTCACTTGAGCCATACGAAATATTTGTTAGGGAAAATAGCTCTTTTTAACTAATCCTAATTGACTTGCAGAATTTATAGCCGGACAATTAAAGAATAGAGTTTCATTTAGAAAAGCGACATTTTAATCATATACTGAATCTCTACAGGTTTACGATTTAAAGATAAATCAGGTAGAACTCACATGCTTTGTGCTCGTCCATTATGAAAAAAGAAAAATTGGTAAAACAGTTCTCACTTCAAAGATGCTGCAATCGTGCTCCATTGCAACTTAGCAACTACAAGAGTCTTAATGATCTGGAGAAATAGCATGAAAATCTAACAGTTCGGATTTTTGGGGCTAATTAACAAACAAATACTCAAAAAGCATATAACATTTATACATGATTCTTCTCTTAGCATAAAAGCATCAAGTCCTGATGCCTTTATCTGTTAGTGTTTTTTCGATGATCATGTATCATACGGTAGCAGCATAAACAGGCATCATTATATGATGGAATTCAATCATATGGCAAAATTAGGTCCTTTGACCAGAATTGTGTATTAGACTCAAATTTTAAGCACACATAGCTAATGCAAAATTAAGCTTTTTTGAGAATTTAGCAACAAAAATGGATCATTTCCAAAAAAATCAAATAAGCCCACATCCAGTTAGATTGATTCCCCAGTCCCCCCAGCGGAATTGACCAAAAATAGCTTCCTCCATCTACAATTTATTTACACAAAATTTTCTTCAACTGTTTAAACCAAGAAAAGAAATAAAACAGTGAAATCCCCAGAAAAAGAAAAGAAAAGAAGAAAAAAAAAACAGTTCATCAATGGGAATGCACCATTCTAATCCATCATGTGTAAGGCGTAAAGACAAATCCCAAAGCCAAATCAGTTGTGGCTCTAAGTCAAACAAAAGAATAAAATCAGTAATTTTTCCAGAATTCAGCTAGGGATCTTCAAAAATGATGAAATTGGGAACACAAACAACAACAACAATCCAATAATACCAAGAAATATCAATAGCACATTACCAAGAATTCATGACAAAATCAAGAAATTACAAGCGGAAAGTGACAAAGATGATGTGAGAAACTCACCAATGGAGCTTGAACTCTGAAGCCCCTTTGGCCATGAGGAGACCTCTCAATCGTCTGCTCCATGTGTATCAAAAATGGAGTCTTGCACACATAAATTAAGACACCCTTTTCTCTTCAGATCAAAAAATTAAAAACCCAGAAAACCCAAATCTTGAAATCCGGAGAGCAATTCAGAAACCCATGAATCTTGAAATCTGAACAACTCAAACCAGAAATGACTGAGAACCAAACGTAACAGAAAAAGGAAATCCCTCAAAAACCAAGAAAGAACCTTTATAAAGGGGGACCCCTTTTTTAGCTCTACAAATGCAAACAAGAAAACAAACAGCAAAAATTATGCTTCGAAAACGTGAAGGAGCATCTAATTTTCTCTCTCTACCACAAATACATACAGGCGTAACTGACATATACATACAGAAAAACACTGTGGATTTTGCTTCTCTGACCGTGTAGACTCAAAAGGCTAAACTGGAGATTACAGCTGGACCCATTGTCTTTAGTGTCAACACGCCGGGGTTTACTTTGCAGATTTAGTAGTTATTAAACGCTATTATTATATATTAATCGCCCAAGTCCATGACATTGTGCTATCTACTCTTAAGAGGAAAAAATTAATTTCAAGTGCAGCTGCAGACAAGAAAGCTGTTCAGATTTTTCAATCTGTGCATTAAATTAATGGGTCAAGCCACTGTGTGTTGTGTGTGAAAGAGAGAAACAAAGAGTGAGAGAGAGAGAGAGAGAGCGAGGGGTGGGAAACGGGTTTTTCTTTTCCTGTTCTTTAATTTTTGTCATTGTTGTTGAGAGTTTAGGCAGCATTTGTTATAATAGTAAGAAATTAAAAAGGATATTGAAATGTAAAATATATGAAATGAAAGACATAATTTCTAAATAATTGAATTATGGTATACCCCCTCCATCCCAAAACTACTTTCACACTCTTCTTATTTGGACTTCTCAACTCTTCTTTCACACACCTAAAATGGAAATTTTTCTCTCTCACAAAAGTCAATAAAATACACTTTTTCTTATTTTATTATTTAACTTTACACTCACATATTTACTTTTCTTTGTTTCGCGTGCTCGGAACTACTACGAAAGTAGTTCCGGGACGGAGGGAGTATTTTTTAATTTTTGGAATTAAAGTTATAGAAAAATTATTCTAAACACACGCTATAATTTTATCTGTCATTACTCACCTTCAAAAGTCGTCAACAAAATGTCCTTTAGTTCATCTTGAACCGTGCTCTAATGTAAAATTTGCACTATATTCAAATTTATTATAGTTAATGTTACATAATGTGCTATAGATATTCTTTTAATTTTAAGTTTTATTTATATAATTTTAAACTTAATAATTACATAATTTTTATTTTATTTTATAAAATTAATGTTCAGATAATATAAATTATTTTAAAATTTTAAAATAATAGACTCCATCTGTCTATTAAATTTATGCATTATTTTCTTTTTCGTCTGAAATTAAAAAATATGCACTTTCTTTTTAGAAAAACCACCACCTTTATTATCACTCTTAAGATCTAGTACAAACACAATGATGCACAAATTTAGTGGACTGGGGAAATATTAATTTATAGAATAACATTAAATTTAATAATGTGATATAATCATACATATTAATTTTGAATTTCATAATACGATGATACAATCCTTCATAATAAAAATATAAATTAGCACATCATAAAAAATATATATACACAATTTTAATTATGATTTGAAATATTATAATATATTATTTAGGATTTAATCGAAATCATGAAAGAAAATCTATATAAACCTTATAAAGTCAACTAATTTTAATATATTATATGAATTTAAAAAAAAATAAAAACACTTCAATACCATATACAATAAGACAAACACTTATATACAAATTTCTACGAGTCAAAGATCCGTAGAAATATCCATTTTTGAAAATTCGCGGGTCTAAACCGGGTTGGGTCGAATTTGAGTATTTTTTTCCAAAATTCGCACAGCTTATGATTTTCGCTCCCAGGTATGTTACAGTTGGGGCAAATGCATGTTACTTTAAGGCAAAACGTGTGTTACAACCAGATTAAATGTTGTTTTCTACACATATTCATTTATTTTTGTAGAAGTAAAAAAAAAATGCAATGTAACACATGTATATATTACATTGTATGTGTAACACATATTTATTCTTAATAAAAATACATTTTATCATATAGTAACAGATATATGCTCATATAATAACACAAATTGAGGAACAAATATGTGTTACAATTAGAGTAAATAAGTATTGCTGCAAATTTATGTTACAATTAGAGTAAATTTGGGTTACTGCAAATGCGTGTTACATCTAGAGTAAATGTGTGTTACAATTAGAGTAAATGTGTGTTACTGCAAATGTATGTTACAATTAGAGTAAATGTGTGTTATTGCAAATGTGTGTTACAATTAGAGTAAATGTGTGTTACTGCAAGATCAAATGTGTGTTACTGTATGCACAAACATTTATTTATTCTTATAAAAATATATATTATATTTTATATAACATATATAAGGTATTAAATAATGTATTAAGTACATGAATAACATATTATTAACATAAATCAACAAAGAGAATAAAAATAAATTAAGTAACACTTATTTATACTTGCAGAAATACATATTTTCTTTATATTTACTTGAAAAGTACAAAAAATTAATTTTTTAAGAATTTGTAACACAGATTTTGCCTAATTGTAACACGTCTTTGCCCAAATTGTAACATACATGTGAGCGACAAAACCTGGAACTACAAGTTGCGCGAATTTTAGAAAAAAATCTCCAAATCTGACCCGACTCGGTTTAGATCCGCGAATTTTTCAAAAATGGATATTTCTACGGTAGAAATTTGTACACAAGTGTTGTTCATACAATAATATTTTAAAAATATAAGAGTGAATAAAATATTACAATTTAATTATTTAACCAAAATTATATTACTATCTAGTTATTCAACCTAAAAAAATTATAATAAAATTAATAGCATTTAAAAAAAAAAAGTGAAAAAAAGAAAGATTATAGTGCTGCTAGATTGAGCCCAATACTTTTCACATATATATGGTGAAGATGGAATGTGGCGCTGGCCACTAGGTGAGAGATGATTTTCAGAGCATCTCCAACCGTTTGTGTCACTGCAGCGCGAACTCTGCACTAGAGTGACGCAGAATTTGAAATTCATTTCTAATAATCCGCATTATATTCTGTGTTTTTTTTTAAACCTAATAATTACAAAATTTTATTATTATTTTATACTATTAATTTTCAAATAATATAAATTGTTTTTTAATTTAAAAATGATATTGTTGGAAGAATTTTGTAATTGGATAATTATGTGACTGATTTAATCTCTGAATTCTTCCAAACAATAATTAAGATTATGTTTATGAAAGATTTTTGTAGTGAGAGAAAGTAGAGAGAGGCTTGTATTGTGTAATATGAACTTAGAAAGAGAAAATCAGATACAAGAGTGATATTTATAGTTTTGCATGTGGTGAAGTGGCATGTTTTAAGCTTACATAGCTTAATTATCTGACAAACGTCCTTAATACTTGTCTCTTTGTCACATATTATGCACTAATTACATTACTCTCATCCTACTACATTACTATTGAAGACCTACTTAATTATTGCCCTCTACTCCGAGTGGTGCGAGCTTCTCTGTCTTGTGTTATTCCAAGGTCCAACGCTTGTAGTGAGGAGTGATCCCGTGCCCTCAATCCTAGGTAAGGTTTGGGCGAGCTCTTTCTCTCTCAGTTGTGTTGACTGGTCAATAAATGATGACGTGGCTCCGACCACCTAGAGCGAGCTATTAAGCTTTGAGCTTTTTAATTATGTTGACTCACCCTAGTAAACTCGCTTTAGTTCGCCTAGTAACAGATATATTAATTTATAGAATAAAAACTATAGAATAAAATTAAATTTAATAATGTGATACAATCATACACATTAATTTAAATTTCATAACATAATGATAAAATCATACATAATAGAAAACATAAATTAACGTATCACAAAAATCTCGGAGGATCTGGAAGTAATCTAGGAGACTATTAAGTATTAGAGTATTTTCAATTCAAATATATAAATCACTAGGATACTTAATTTTAAGTATTTAAAATTACACGAAAACTTATATGAAATGTTTCACGGTGTGAAACGATAACATATTGTTACATGGGTCATACCCATACCCATACACATACCAAGACTCACGAGTTATCTCATGCATGATACTCAGCGAATTTGTTTTAGCTTAGTAACATACCAAAACAATTAATTTGTCATAGGAGTATACCTGTTCACATTTCTTAAAAAAAAATATCTTCATGCATAATTTTTTTATTGTTATTTAATTAGAGCATATATTATAAACAGTAAAAATAAATAAATAAGAAATTAATTTTAAATAAGAAATACATTTTATCCTATAGTAACAAATGTTTGCCCAAATAGTAACACAAATTGGGGAGCAAATATATGTTACTATTTGAGCAAATGTGTGTTACAATCTTATAAAAAGTTGTTATTTTGCATATATTCATTTGTTTTTATAGAATAAATAGTTTTTAACATAATATAAGAGAAAAATCATGTGTGTTACTATAAGAAAGCATATTGATTTTTTATAAATATTTATTTATTTGTATAGAAATAATTATTTTTTATATAATAACACATATAAAATAGTAAAAAAGTGTATTAATATATGAATCAATATACCTAGATTTAAAGGAATGATGATTAAATTAAAAAGGCTTAATCGCGAAATAAATCACAATCTTTTCGCGAATTGCAATTTAATCTAAACTTTTGGATTTTGGCAAATTAAATCATCACCTTTCATTTTTTTTGCAATTTAAACTTCAGGCAATTTTTCCCTTACCCAAAAGATGATGTGGACAAATAAATACACATTCATCATCCCAATAAGCATCCGCATCATTAAATGTTTAAAAATATAAATAAAATTGCTAATAATAAAAATAAAAGTAAATAAATAAATACATATAATTATAATAAAAATATTCATATTTAAAATAAAAAAGTTTGAATGTATTTCAAAAATAAATTAAAAATAACAAAATTAAAAGTTATAATGTCTTAAAAATAAATAAATATTTTATTATATTAAATACAAAATTAAATTATATATATATATTAATAATATAAAAGTAAAAATATTTTTCAAAAAAATTAAAATAAAATATTCAAAGTACAATAAAAATATTCATATTTATTTACAATAACTATAAATTTAAATATTAGATTTTTAAGGAAAAATAATACACATATATAATCTTAAAATTTAAATATATTTTTAGAATCATGAATCTTCCATTAGCTTTTATAATTTTTTAAATATTTTTTTTGCAAAATTATATATAATCTTTTTAAAATACACAAGTAATTAAATAAATACTATAAAAATTCTAAATACATATTCATTATAATTTTTAAATAAAAATATAGTATTCTATTTTAATTTAAAACATAATATTTTTGAAATATAAAATTTTTCAAAAACTAAAATATTAAATATTAAAATAAATCCAAAATTATACATATTCTCTCTAAAAAATAAAAATATATTGAGTTATAATAAAAATTAAATAATTTACTTAAATCAATTCTTAATTTTTATAAATAAATATTCATATACATAATTTTTATATTTTCTAAATTTATAAAATTATATATATTTCTTAAATTATAAAATCTCACACAAAAATAAATTGGTTCCAAAAATATAATTAAAAATTAAAATTATATATGTGTATATTTTTTCTTTAAAATATAATATTTAAATTTATAGTTATAGAAATAAATTTGAATATTTTTATTGTACTTTGAATGTTTTATTTTTATTTTTTTAAAATATTTTTATTTTTATATTATTAATACATATAATTTAATTATGTATTTTAATATAATAACTTATTTATTTATTTTTAAGACAATATAACTTTTAATTTTTTTTGCTTTTTATTTGTTTTTTAAATGCATTGAAACTTTTTAATTTTAATAATATGACTATTTTTGTTATAATTATATGTGTTTATTTATTTATTTTTATATTTATAATATTAATAATTTTATTTATATTTTTAAATATTTAATGATGTGGATGCTTATTGGGATGATGAATGTGCATTTATTTGTCCACGTCATCTTTTGGGCAAGGCCCAAGCTGCCCGAAGTTTAAATTGCAAAAGATATGAAATTTGATGATTTATTTTGCCAAAATTCAAAAGTTTAGATTAAATTGCAATTCGCGAAAAGGTAGTGATTTATTTTGCAATTAAGTCAATTAAAAAACACATATTTATTCTTATAAAAGTACATTTTCTTTTACAATAACACGTATTTGCCCATATTGTAACACACATTTACCCATATTATAACACAAATTGGGGGAGCAAATATATGTTACTATTAGAGCAAATGTGTGTTACAATCTTATAAAAAGTTGTTATTTTGCATATATTCATTTATTTTTATAGAATAAATAATTTTTAACATAATATAAGAGAAAAATCATGTGTATTATTATAAGAAAACATATTAGTTTTTCATAAATATTTATTTATTGATATATATGTTGATAGAATTTACTGATTGTGTTCGTTTATGTGGCTTTACGACGGATTAATTCTACCAAACAATAATCTTATGATTTTATGTTCTTGGGGAGGGAGAGTAGAGAATTTAGAGAGAGAAATATTGCAATGAAGGTTATATTGATTGTATGAAAAATGTGAGAGTCCCTTGAATAGTACAAGAGAGGTTTTATTTATAGGTGTGTGAGTGTGAGACGGCACCTTACGAGCCTATGTGGCTTTCGGTGTTGACGAGGGTTCCTTACACTCGTCTTGATCTCTCACACTGCTTCCCCTATCACGCCTCGTCCTACTACTATGCCTTAGACTAGATGGGCCTCATTAAAAACCTCGCCGTAAATCACCCTTGTGGATAAACCGGACGGAGGGAAAAAGAGCGCGCCATCGGGGTCCTATTGACTAATAGGTGAGCTCATGGGCGAGCTCACAGGCGGGCTTCAGTGGGTCGGGCGAGCTCTAGGGCGAGGCCTAACGCCTTGCGTGGCCTACGAGTGTTGTGCGATGATGAACCCTGGCGAGACCTAGACGAGGGTATGGGGCGAGCCCTGGGCGAGCTCCAGCATGGCAGAGGCGACCTCCTGATTCTCTGATTTACCTCGAGTGGCTCGCCCATCAACAATTACCCCCCACCTCGCCTTCATCATGGCTCATGACATGTGTGGGCGAGCTGGCATATGACTCTCGAGCGAGCTCTCCCGTGGGTGGAATTCGAGACGTCGCACACGTCTCCCTCAGTGTCGTTTCCCGCGCCCATAATAATAACTTTTCAAATTCTTTGCAAAAAGGTCCCTGGTCTTCTGGGAATTTCGAGCTCGCGCCCAGCGTCTATAAATAGGCGGAAATGAGGAATTTCCTCACTTTTGCTTTCTCACCTCTCAGAGCACATTTCTGGCGATCACCCTTCTGCTTCAGACGCGTCTCTGAACGTCTCCCAAGGTAGAAATCCGGATTTCTCCCTTCTCTTCTTCCTTGTTCCTTGCTTTCGAACGCCTACATTATGTCTGAGAACTCTTCAAGCCGTACCCCCCCGCATCGTGATCTGGGCAAAGGACAAATGACCGATGACCTTCCAAACCCCCGAGTAGCACATGTGGTCCTCTCTTCGAGCTCTGGGGCGAGCTCTGAAACCTTCCCGGACAGTAGCGAGCTCTTGGGGTCAGTTCGCTCTGACTCCAGCGAGCAAGCCACTAGCGCTGGTGAGGAATCGCCCCTCCGAGAACTCTGGGATTACTCAGAGCGAGCTCACGGAGGAGCCGCGACCCCCGTTGAAGAGGAGGCCGCCGAGATTGAGGCCCGGGAGGAGGTCGCCGAGGTTGGGCCTGGCGACCTTGCGAGCTGGCCCGCGAGGTCGACGAAGAGGTCTGCGAGGATATGGGGACGGAGGTCACTTATGAATACCTCTGTTTCGTCGACTTTCCTTTTCCCAAGCTCCCTGAACATCAAGTCTCTGCCGAGGTCGTGAACGAGTTCGACTGGGGCGAATATGTGAGAACCCACGGGGCGAGCTTCCCCCTACCCCGGCGAGCTCCGATTCAAAAAGCCACTGGCAAGTCTGACCTTAAGGCCAACGGGGTGGAGAGAATCATGAGCGAGTTCGCCCTTCCGGATATTCGGAGGCGGTTCCGTATCCCGCTGGACATTTTTATGTATCCCGCTGAGGAGAAAGAACGAGCCGACCTCCCCCCTGCCGGGCTCACAGCCATGAATTATCACACCTTGAAGGCGGGAATCACTCTTTCCCTCCACCCCATCATTGGGCAATTTTTGGCGGACACGGGCCTCGCCATTACCCAACTTACTCCGAATGCATGGAGCAATCTGTTGGCAGCTCTGACCGTCTTCGGCCTCGAGGGCTATGAAAATCGGCTGAGTACGGCAGAGATCAACGAGCTCTTCATCGTGATCAGACAGGTGAGGGAGGGGAAGGGATATTATTATTTCCAAGCTCGCCCGGGGGGCAAATTTTTAGGCGACCTCCCCAACAAAATCCAGGATTGGAAGGAGCAGTTCTTCTTTATCGGGGGGGATTGGCGAGCTTCTGATGGTCGTGGAGGGCGTATCCCTACTCCAGAGATATATGGGGAGGCGAGCTGTAGGTGGCATACCTTAGTGTGTGTGCGTCGGATTAGATTACTGATCTAATCTATCTTTTTGCAGGTTTGAAGCGCCACAAGTCGAGCCGTGGGAAACCGGAGGTCTCGATTGGCTTCGAGTTTGTGCGGACGGTGTGTTGCTTGAGGGAGAAGAAGGATCGTGAGATCGAACACTTGTGCCAACACCACTGCCGCAGGCTCGCCGGCCTCATCACTTCACCACACCACCTCGCTGCTCAAGGTTTTGCACTTCTCCATTTTGAAGTTCTGCCAGGTCGCTGCTCCGTATATTGAGGTCGTCTGACCTACTTGATCATCTTGTGCAGGTGTAGGTCCTACTGCCGAGCTCCCACCCGTTAAAGTTCCTGAAGCATACAATTTTTTAGCTCGGCAGCTCAGGATGGGCAAGCCTCACCCAGGGAGGGAAGGTATTCCTTCGGGGGCGGTCCTGGATGCCACAAAAAAACTCGAGCTCGCCAAGGCCGCTAATAAAGCTGGGGGCTCGGGTTCACAAAGGACCTCGACGCCTCCCCAAACAAAGGAGAAGGTCGGCGCCACAAAAAAGGGAGCGGGCCGAGGCTTGGATTCTGAAAGGGGTACCCAACCCCCTCCGCCCCAACAGACGAGGCGAGCTCTCCACTGGGGGGATGGCTCGTGGGTGAGTGAGGAAGAGGCTCGCCCCACCAAACGAGTTAGGGCCGAGGGCGGCTCCGGATCAACCCCAGCAGGGTCAGGGCGAGCCCTTGCTGTCCAATCTTCTCAGGCGCCCCCAACTCCTCAGAGTGCGCCCTCGCCGCCTCCCTACGGGGTCCCTATTCGGGATGATACCCTGCTTGGGCTCAACCCCGATAGGTTTGGGTAAGTGGGCGACCTCTTTTGAAGTTGGAAGCCTTTGTAACTTCTATGATTTTTGCTAACTGATTTGAGTATTGTGTAGGTATACTCCCGCCGAGTTCCTGCAGCGACCTGAATCTCTCCATATCGCTGAGCGGTGTAGGGCCCTGAGCTCATCGAGGGACCTTCCTGACGGGGTGGCTCGCCGGGTTTTTACTGAGGCCTCTAAATACCTCTCCGCCTCAGAGCTCGGCATGATCGAGAGGCAGAAGCCTGCCGACAAGGCAAGGCTGGCGATGCACTACGCCTGTGCGGCAATGGCGGCGGCCCAGCTCGTCGGCGATGATATCGCCGCCGCTGATAGAGCTCGCCATGATGCGAAGAGGGTGCTGAC
Organism: Prunella vulgaris; assembly: GCA_026898435.1. Taxonomy (NCBI): domain Eukaryota; kingdom Viridiplantae; phylum Streptophyta; class Magnoliopsida; order Lamiales; family Lamiaceae; genus Prunella; species Prunella vulgaris. Next base: position 639,897 of record JAPKLY010000156.1, on the reverse strand, counting down.
CAAGGTGGGCGAGGAGCGAAAGAAGGCCCTCGAGGAGCTGGCAAGGGCAGAGACCAAGGCAAAGGCCTCACTGGAGGCGGAGCGGCTTACTATTAGAAAAGCAGAAAAACTTCAGGCCGACCTCCGCCAACAACAGGCCGAGCTGGATGAAGCTCGTCGGACACTTGATGCTCGGGAAGAGGAGCTCGCCCTGACCCGGGTTGAGGTAGGGCTCCTCCGTGATCAGAGACGAGGGAACTCAGAGGAGTGCCGAAAGCTGCGGGAAGAGGTTGCTGCTAAGGCTCTGGAGATCGCCGAGCTCAAGAGCCGTTCTGACACCGCCATCACTCCTGAGGCACTTGAGCTCGCCGAGGTGGTCGCTACTGACAAGGGCTTCGTGCTCTGCTTTGCTGAGGTTATCCGCTCCTTCCAATGGGCGCGGATTAACAATGACAGTGAGTGGGAAGCCCTCGTCAGCGAGTTTGAGGATTGCTTGAAGAAGTCCTCGATCCCCCCCGGCACGGAGCTGAATATTGGAGTCCTCGCGGGCTATGGGATCAATCTTGACGCTGCTCGTCAAAAATTCAACATTATCCAGACGAAGCAGGTCTTGACTGCTGACCTTGCCCAAGAGATTGAAGGTGCCGAGGGGGATGCTGGAGGCGAGGCCCCGCCGACAATGGAGCAGATGCAAGAGGTCTGCGGGGATACGATGATAAATATCAGCGAGCTCGGCACAAGCGGACTCTCCGGGAACATCACTTCTGATGTCGAGCTTGCCATGCCCATCCGCCAGGTCGCCCCCACTCCAGAGGTCGCCGACCCCGAGTCTTAGGCCCTCTTTACTATTGCTTTCTTAGTTTAGTTTTTATTTTCCAAGTTTCGATAGGTCGCCGGGTTGCGGAGCTCGCCCAGAAGGAGCTCCATTTTTGTAGTCTTTGCTTTTTACTCAAGTAGACTTAGCTCGCCGGGCACGTGCAGCTCGCCCAGAAGGAGCTTTTTGTAGTTCAAAGATGGCCAGCTGGTCGGCCTTTGTGGCCAGCACAACTACTTATACTTAGGATTTTTTCAAGCATATTTTTGGCTTGAAAATCTCTTAAGTATCTTTTTGAATATAAGCCGAGCATTTTTTGTCCAACTCTTTTCCTTTATGTATTTGCGCCTTTACGTTATAATTTCATAAATAGCTCGTTTTTGTTTATTTTTTTGGTACATAATTGTTCGTCTTATTCTACTTTGAGAAGCGAATCGTTCGTTTTACGTCACTTAAGACTACGAATTGTACCTCTGTTTTGAGAGTGCGTATTCTTCTTCTTACGCCACTTAGGGCCGCGAATCGTTCGTCTTAGACCACTTAGGGCGGGAACTGTACTTCGATTGATTCACGTTTGGCCATTGGGTTTCATGAACCTTGCCTTAGACGTTTCTTCGTCTTTTTCGTGAATTTTTCTAACTTGTGGCAGTAGGTGCTTAGCAACCCTTTAAGGAGGGTACCTTCGCGACCTTGGGCACTTTGGCCTTTGCCCTCGAGCTATTTAATTATAACGTTTGGGACCTTGGTCCTTGCGCATTGAGGATTTTTGAGCATGTGGGCGAGCTGGGCTCGGCGAGCTATCAGGAGCAGTGGGTGACCTGGTGCAGCTCGCCTGGTTGGAGAGCTGCACAGGTCCAAACACTTGGGAATTTTTCTGAATTTTTACAGCAACGTAATTTACATCGGTTGCCATCTATATTTCTGATGCAAACCTTCGACTAGTCTATTACAGGATTCTAGTCTATTGGTAGAACTTTTTTAGATGTGCCGAGCTCCAGGTGTATGACGAAGCTTTGCCTTCTGCGTCTTCTAGATCATAGGTACCGTTCGGCCAGACTGCGGTGACCCAGAATGGTCCTTCCCAGTTTGAACCGAATACACCTGGTGGGGCCATCAATTTCTTTTTTAACACCAGGTCTCCGACCTTGAACTTTCGGTCTCGAACCTGAGAGTTGTAATATTTTTCCGCTCTGCGCTTGTAGGTGGCGTTTTTCATTTCTGACGAAGCTCTGGTCTCTTCATCATTCTTTTCTTCATCATACCCCACCACCTTCCAAGTCTTGTTCTGGACTTCTATCGGGACTACAGCTTCAGTCCCGAAGGCTAGGGCAAATGGGGTCTCCCCGGTGCTGGCCCAATAGGAAGTTCTATAGGACCATAAGACCTCCGGGAGTTCATCTGCCCAGCTCCCCTTCTTTTCTTCGAGGCAGAGCTTCAATATGTGTTTCAGGATCTTGTTCACCGCCTCGACTTGGCCGTTCGACTGGGGGTGATATGGAGTTGAGTAGTGCTTCTTGATGTTCCATGAACTGCAGAAGTCCCTCAACTTCTGTCCGTCGAATTGCCTTCCATTATCAGTGATGACCGACTGCGGGAGTCCAAACCTGCAGATCAGGTTTTTCCAAATGAAGCCGATCATCCTTTCTTGGGTTATGGTTGTGAGAGCTTCGGCCTCAGCCCACTTAGTGTAGTAGTCTACTGCTACGACAGCAAACTTTACACCGCCTCTGCCAGGTGGAAATGGGCCGATCAAGTCGATACCCCATTTTGCGAAAGGCCATGGGCTGAAAACCGACTTAAGCTGGTTGACTGGGGAGTGGATGTTAGGTGCGAAAAGTTGGCACTTTCGGCACCTTCGAGCGAAGCTGATGGCATCTTTGCGAAGAGTGGGCCAGTAGTAGCCCTGTCTGATCGTTTTATATGCCAATGCTTGCCCCCCAGCGTGACTCCCACAAATCCCCTCGTGAATTTCTTCTAGCACTTCGGACCCCTGCTTCCTAGTTAGGCATTTGAGTAGGGGTAGAGAGAATCCACGTTTATAGAGTTGGCCATCCAGCAGCGTATATCTGGCAGCTTGCTTTATTAGCCGGCTAGTTTCCCAGGTGTCCACGGGTGTTGTTCCGTCTGTTAGGTATTTTTGGATTGGAGTGCACCAATCTTCACCACCTTCACTGTCCTCCTGCCCCCCGCTCGAGGTTTGATTTATCTTGTAATCGGACATCGAGGGGTTTTTCAGTGTGGTGATCACAACCTTCGTGAATTTGGCTTCGCCGTTGCTAGTAGCTAGCCGGGCTAGAGCATCTGCTTGTGTGTTCTCTAGCCGCGGTATCTGATTGATGTAAACTTGTGTAAACATCGAGATCAGATGCGCGGCTATTTTCTGCTAGGTCATCATCTGCTGGTCTTTTGCCTCATATGCCCCCCGGACTTGGGATATTATTAGCTGGGAATCTCCGAAAACTTGAAGATTGGTTGCCCCCACAGCTAATGATAGCCTAAGTCCTGCTATCAACGCTTCATACTCCGCCTCATTGTTGGTTGCTCGAAAGTCGAACCGAATTGCGGAGGTGAAGACTTGTCTGTCTGGGCTGATCAGGACCACCCCGACGCCTGTTGCCATGCTAGTTGATGATCCGTCCACGTAGAGATACCACGGAGCTATACGCCCCCTCGTCGGATCTTGTGGGAAAGTTAGCTCGACGATGAAGTCGGCAAGTGCTTGTCCCTTGATCACTGTTCGGGGTGCGTAGGTTATACCATATTGGCTTATCTCCAGTGACCATTTTAGCAGGCGTCCGGCAGTGTCTGAGCGTTGTAGTATTTGACGCAGTGGGAACGTTGTCAGCACCTCTACCGGGTGGTCAAAGAAGTAGGGCCTCAATTTTCTAACACTCATCACCAGTGCATAGGCCAGTTTCTCTGTTGGGGTGTACTGTAACTCAGCTTCATGTAAGACTTGGCTCACGTAGTACACTGGTAGGTGTGTTTTTGCCTCCTCTCGGACCAGGACGGAGCTGATGGCCACCTCCGATGCAGCCAGGTAGAGGTACAACTTCTCTCCAGGTATTGGCTTCGACAGAACCTGTGTATCCGCCAGGTATGTTTTGATATCTTCGAAGGCTCATTGGCATTCATTTGTCCAGACGAAGTGGTTTTTGAGGTGGAGCTTGTTGGCCTTGGCCGCCTCTTTGTACCTCCGTGTTTTGCCTTAATTGCCTCAAAAAATGGACGATTTCGGTCGCCGGACCTGGAGATGAATCTGTTCAGGGCTGCCATGCACCCTGTCAGCCTTTGAATTTTTTGGACGGAATCGGGTATACCCATCTCGATTATGCATTGGACCTGTGTTGGGTTGACCTCAATTCCCCGCTGGCTAACTAGGTGCCCCAGGAACTTCCCAGAGTGTACGCCGAAGCTGGTCTTTTTGGGGTTCAACTTCATGTTGTAGTGGCGCAGTATGTCGAAGGTCTGTTTCAGGTGGTCCAGGTGGTCCTCCTTTCTCAAACTCTTGACAACTATATCGTCCACGTACACCTCCATGGATTCGCCAATGTGTTGGTCAAACATTTTGTTCACCAATCTTAGGTAGGTAGCTCCGGCGTTGATGTGTCCGAACGGCATCCTTTCCCAGCAATACATGTTCTTGTTAGTGTAGAACGCTGTGTGTTCCTGGTCATCTGGGTGTAGAGCTATCTGGTGATAGCCCGCAAAAGCATCCATGAATGTCATCATCTCATGGCCTGCAGTGCTGTCCACCAGCTGGTCAATGTGAGGTAATGGGAATTTGTCCTTCGGGCATGCTTTGTTCAGGTCCGTGAAGTCAATGCAGAGTCTCCACGTCCCATTGTGTTTCTTCACCAGGACGGGGTTCGCGACCCACTGCGGACACAGAGCTTCCTTGATGAGCCTGTTGTCTAACAACTTCTCCACCTCAACTGTTAGAGCTGCGTACTTGTCTGGTCCATACTTTCTTCGCTTTTGGCGTACGTGTCTCCTCGTCGGATCTATGTTAAGTCTGTGGCAAGCATGTTCCAACGGGATTCCCGTCATGTCTTCGTGAGACCAGGCAAACACGTCCAGGTTGGTCATTAAGAACAGCTCCATCCTCGACCGGTACGGTTTAGGTAACTCAGAACCGATGAAAAGTTCTAAGTCCCTTTCTGGGTCCACCGGGAGTGCCGTCAACTCTTCCATGGGGGTTACTTTTCTCTTTTGACTTTTCCACCTCGGGTCGCTGATGAACTCGTCTCACTCCCCTTGTGACATCTGCGCAGGCTCGTGGCCTATGCGCGGTTCGAGGTCATCGGGTTGGCTCTCAGCTTGGGCGAGCTCGTCAGCTGTGAACACCTCCGGTGGTCTGTCAGCTTGGGATGGTGTGGTGACTTGGGGAGTTGGGTCAACGTCCATTGGTGTTGGTTCTTGACCTCCCGCAGGTCCCCTACCTTGGGCCTCATCAGCTACCTCCATGGGAGTAGGCTGCTGTCCCTGCGCAGGTACCGACCCCTGCGCAGGTCTCAACACTTGGGTTTCTTCCAAGTCCTCCATTGGTGTCGGGTTGTGTGTCTCGCACAGGTCCAGTGCCTTGGTTAATTTCTGACAAATCGCCTACCTCCATCATCTCAGTTTCGACCGAGATGACGTCTAGGGTGTTTGGCTAGTCTGCAGGAATCTGTACGTCCTCTTTGAGGATGTGGACTTGTGTAACAGACTTCTTGACCCGGCCATCTTTGATTTGGAGTAAACACTCTCGAGCCTTTTTCTGGTCACCTTTTATAGTTCTGGCACCTTTTGAAGTTGGGAATTTTAAACAGTAGTAGTAGGTCGAACACGCCGCTTTGAATTCATTAATAAATGGGCGGCCAAGGAACCCGTTGTAGGAGGACTGCTGGTCGACAACTAGGAAATCTATGAGCCTAGTCAGCCTCCTTTCGGGATGCTCAGCCGATACAAGCTGGACGCTTAACCTAACACTACCTAGGGGAACGGTTACAGCTTCTCCGAACCCCACTATCCTAGCGTTACTAGGTTCCAGATACGACTCAAAATCACCTAAGGCGTCCAAGGTGGAATTGAAGAGGATGTTGGTGAATGCGCCGGTGTCCACAAGTAGCCTGTGAACTCGGACGTTCATGATGTTGGCGGTTATCACCAACGAGTCGTTGTGGGGCATCAGTACCCCTTCCAGGTCCGCCGCGGAGAACGTCAGCTCGTCAGTAAGCTGTGAGACGGTCCTGGGGCCGGAGCTGCCCTCCTGGACTTGGTTTATGGCCCGGATTTCGCCCTTCCTCTTTCTCCTGGATATGGAGGATCCCTCGTCCTGGAGACCTCCGGCAGCTCCGATCTCTTCCTCAAGAACTAAGAGTTCTCGAGTAGGCTCCATGTTTTGCTAAGTTGGGGAGGTGCCCTCCGTCTGTTATGGGGACCGGGTTGGTCTGCTTCCTCCTCCTCGTCTTCGGAGGCAGCCCTCCTCTCGAACCTCAGTCTCTTAGCTGGGGCCTTCTTCACGAACTCGGCCAATTTCCCCTCCTCGTAAAATTTCCAGAGTTGCTTGAGGAGGTCTCGGCACTCGCTGGTGAAGTGGCCGATGGCCTGATGGTAGGCACAGAATTTGTTGGGATTGAGCTTCGTGCGGTCCTGGCGGATTCGCCTCGGCTCTTCCAACATGGCCTTGCCTTTGACAGCAGTGAAGACGTGGTCGATGGAGACAGTGAGGACCTGATTAAGCTTTTCTTTGAGCTCGTCTCCCTCGCCAAAGGCCTTTAAGTTCCGGGGAGCTTTGTAGGTGCCCCCGGACTTCTTCCCGTAGGGCTTCCTTTCCTCGTGGGCACCAACTTCTTTCAGTAGTGCCTCCTGCATAGCCACAAACACCCCCGCCTTGTGATGGAATTCGCTGTAAGTGTTGGGACATGTGAGGTGCATCTCTTTCCAAAGGTCGGTACCCCTCCTGAGTCCGGCCATCGCTGCGATGACCTTGGTGTCTTCACTCACCGGCTCGCCTTCCAGTAGGATTTTGTCAAACCTTTCCAGGTACTGCTGGTCGGTCTCGCTCTCGCCTTGGTGGATGTTGGCGAGTCGGTGCTTCTGGGTAAGGTAGGATCCGAACCCAGAGAAGTGGGCCAGGAATTCCCGCGAGAGTTGGCCGAACGAGCAGATTGACCCCGGGGTGAGTGAAGAGAACCAGCGGTGAGCTCGATCCCCTAGGGTCAGTGGAAAGTTCCGGCACTGGGTGGAGTCGGTGGCGCCGACCGAAATCATGAAGTCCACGTACTTGGCCAGGTGGACTTTTGGGTCCGACTCGTCTTCGTATGCGGACATCACCGGGAATTGAATTTTCTTCTGGACCGGTGCGCGGAGGATGGCAGGTGCCAATGGAGAGGTGGGGAGAGCCGTGGCGTCAGGTCCGCCAGACTTGGCTGCTACTTGTGCTTGTAGCATTTCAACGGCCTTTTTCAGTGAGACCAGCTCGTCATCTCGGGTCACCTCCGGCGGAGGGTGCTCAAAGGTCATGCGTCTCGTGGACGCACGTCCCCGAGGTGCCTCACTCTGGGGTGACCTCTCAGTGGCGGGCTGGAATTGGCGTCCGCAGTGGGGGCCTAGTCGGTCAGTGGCGGGTCTCCTCAGTCTTTCGTGGGCTGATCTGCGTGGCTGCTGATCGGAGTCCCCATGGGACGCAGCTGGGGCTGCCGTACGCTCATTCTCTTCATATCTTGGGCCCAGGCGGCCTTGGAGGACTTCCCTTCTTAGTGATTGGTGGGTGCCAGATGCCTCGGTGTATGCCGACTCCCTTCCAGTGTAGGGAGCAGGACCCTCCTCCACCATTTTGGTCTTACCAGTCCTCTCCCTACGCTGGCGGGCTTGTGCCGAACTCGCCTCCTATTTGGTGGGGAGTACGCTGTAGTCCCCTCTGGTCTGGGTGCCCTGAGTGGGCCTAGTCTGCTCTCGGGCTTCGGCATCTGGAACTCGTCTGGGTACCAGGGCGAGATCGTCATGCTGTCGTTGCTGCAACCTCTGTAGGGTCACGATGGTGCGTTGGAGCTCGTCAGGATTGCTGACCAGGTCCCTCAGAGCGGGGGCCAAGTCTTCCTGGGTCACCGCAACTCGCGGAGGTCGCGGAGCTGCGGTGCTCTTCTGGGGAGGTGGTTGTGATGTCTCCACCGCCTGGCGTGAGGTCTCCACCTCGGCCTGGTTTTGATCACCCCCTTTAGACCTTCCCGCAGCTGCGGAGGCCTGTCCCTTGGCGGCTCGAGTGTTAGCCATTTTTGGGTTTCGGAGGGGGTAGCTTGCTAAAGGTCGTCGGAGTGGAGGGAGGTCGCCGGATTGGCGGAGGTCACCGGTGTGATGGTCGTCCAGCTTAGGTGGAGCTGTGCAAGTTTTTGTCTAGCCTCGCGTGTGACGAATTATCC